>JACEIK010000268.1:235872-269863 GCA_018107945.1 Datura stramonium
TCCCTGTGGTTAGCTGTTATTGGCCGTGTGGAGCCTATATGTGCTTCAGTTTATGTGCTGGCCGTGTGGGGTCTTGTTCAGCTGATAGATTAGCGGCCTTGTCGTCCATAGTTTCGTGTAGCTCTAGATTTACTTTACATTCATAACTATACATCATGGTGGTCTTGTCGGTCGGTATAGGATTTCCTGTTATTACTTGTTCTGGTTAGTTGTTTTCACAGGTGTATATAAGGCCTTGTCGTTCGGAGGTTGTATTTATAGCCGAGATATAGCCCGTTATTTTCTTGATGTAAGAGTCAGTGTCAGCCCTGCAGCAGAAGTACTTAGGCCCATTCAGCTCAGTTAGTTCAGATCCTAGTAGGCACTAGGTGCCAGTCATGCCTCCCAAGTAGGGCTGTGACAGCTTGACATAGACTTGATCATTTGAAAACATGAACATGGACATGGGTAATTTGAAATGATACTTTCATCATATACATCTCATCATGCTTGAATACATATATTATAATCTCAACTTTCATGAACTTCCATGGGTGGGCATCATAATATGCAAAAAACTTGAAAACATAGTTTGTAATTGAAATCATTGTAAAATATGCCCATGAATCATAATTCAACATTAGAAACATGTATAGATCATACCTATGATTGATACTTAGAGAATTCATATGTTGGGTTAAAACCCCATAGATTCATCAACTAGAATTTTCATGAAATTGAAGAGGGATTGGGCATGGGTGCAGATGAATAAACCCATTCATAACCCTACATACCCGGGAGAATCTGATTTTACAGCCCTCTAGAGAACCCAAAGGAATTTGAGGAAGAACTTGATGAATTTAAGTTTGATCACCCTTAGGAGCTTCTAGACTTGAATGCATGGAGGGAAATAGGTTTACAATGAGCTAACCCCTCTTAAAACACACCTATCTGAGCTTAAAACGACATAGTTTAGGTCTTAGGAACTTAGAAATTATGCAAATTCCAGTAGTAAATTCGCAGGGAAAGTTACATTGCTAGTCCCAGTGAGTGACTGGACGATTCATCCTCAACACCATGACTCGTGGTCTGCTTCTCGTGGCCAACACTTGAAATCATACCTCTGAGGGTCACCAAGAGGGACACCACGACTTGTGGTGACCAAGTCGTACCAACATTGCCCAAATTTTCCACTTCATTCCAACCTCTGGCCACGAGTGACTTGACGACTCGTGGCCTCAGTCGTGGTCAACCCCAAATATAAAAATTCAACCAAGTCCATCCTCCTCCCCATGAGTCACTTAATGACTCGTGGTGCACCTCATGGGTCACTGGACGACTCGTCCTGTGACTTGGTGCAGAAAATTCTATTTTCTCCATTTCAACTCTCGGGTCTGATCTTAAGGCTTTCGGGATATTACAATATCTCTCCCTTGGGAATATTTATCCTCGAACGTGAATAAACATACGTAAGAGCTGAGAAATGCAACTGCCATATCAAATACTAAATATTTAGAGTTGAAAACTAACGAAGTGACTGACTCCGGACCGAATCACATAACTGAACTGAATTCATGGATCATTTATAGATACATTGACATGAAAGAAACTGGGGCACATGAATTGAACAAGAAACTGAATAGAGTACTAGGGAGAAAACTGATACCTCAAGCTGGAACTGAGCCGGACGGAAATAGATGCGAGTATTTAGCCATCATATCTGTTTCGGCTTCCCACATAGTTCCCTCAACATGTTGATTTCTCCACAAAACCTTTACTGAAATTACTTCTTTGTTTCTTAGTTTTCGAACCTGACGATCTAGTATTTCCACCGGAACCTCCTCATAGCTAAGGCTATCCTTCACACCTATGCTCTCCACCGGAACAACTAGAGATGGATCACCCAAGCACTTCTTTAAGAGGGACACATGAAACACTGGATATACTTAAGCCAAATCTGAGGGAAACTCCAACTCATACGCTACCTTACCTATGAGGTAGGGACTGAGTTTTCCTCTCTTCCCTAACCTCATTACTCCCTTTATGGGAAACACCTTCAAAAACACCCAATCATCAACTTCAAACTCAAGTTCCCTCCTTCTCACATCCGCATAGGACTTTTGATGACTCTAAGCTTTTTTCAACCTTTTCCTTATAAGCTGAACCTTCTCCAAAGCCTCATGAACTGAATCTGACCCTATCAACGCAAATTTACCGACTTCGAACCAACCAATAAGCGATCTACATCTTCGCCCATAGAGAGCCTTAAACGAAACCATTTGAATGCTGGAATAGTGGATGTTATTATATGCAAACTCAATGAGAGGAAAATGTTCGTACCAACTACCTTTGAAATTAATCACACATGCTCTCAACATATCCGCAAGAGTCTGAATGGTCCACTCAGCCTACCCATCTGTTTGCGGGGAAATGTTGTGCTAAGCTTGACCTGAGTACCAAGTCCCTTCTGAAACGATCTCCAAAATTGGGAGGTAAATTAAGTACCTCTCTCTGATATGATGGACAAGGGCACTCCATGCAACCGAACTAACTACCTAATATATAATTTAGCATAATCCTCCGCGGTAGTTTTGACCGGCAGAAAATGAGTTGCTTTAGTCAACCTGTGTATAACCACCCAAATAGAGTCATACTATCGGCGAGTACGAGACAACCTAGTGATGAAGTCCATATTGATCTCCTCTCACTTCCAAGTAGGAATGCTATTGTCTTAGAGCACACCTCCAGGTCTTTGATGCTCAACCTTCACCTGTTGACAATTCGGACACTTAGCCACAAACTCTATTATGTCCTTCTTCATGTCATTCCACCAATAGACTTCCCGTAGGTCATAGTACATCTTGGTGGCGTCGGGGTGAATAGAATATCTGGAACCATGAGCCTCATGCAACATCCGCTCCCTCAAGTCATCAACACCCGATACACATAAATGACCCTGATATCGTAGTACACCGTCTCCCTTGTGGGAGAATACCTCCACCTTTTGATTGTGAACGGATTCCTTCAACTTTACCAAAATAGGAACCTCATATTGTCTAACTTTGACCTCGGTCACCAAGGAAGATTCTGATCCATTCTAAACAATGACACCACCATTCGTCGAGTCAACAAGATGAACTCCTAGTCGTGCAAGCCGACGTACATCTTTCACTAGCTCTTTCCTTTACTCATCTACACGGGACACACTCTTCATAGAAAGCCTGCTAAGAGCGTCTGCCACCATATTTGCCTTGCTCGGATGATAAAGGACGCTCATATCATAATCTTTAAGAAGATCCAACCATCTCCTCTATCATAGATTTAGATCCTTCTGGGTAAATACGTACTATGAGCTTTTGTGGTCCGTAAACACATCTACATAGACCTCTTACAGATAGTGCCTCCATATCTTCAAGGCAAATACTACTATCGCTAACTCGAGATCGCGAGTCGGATAATTCTTCTCATGGGCTTTCAGCTGCCTGGAAGCATAGGCTATAACTCTACTGTGCTGTATCAATACACAACTAAGCCCGATCCTCGAAGAGTCACAATATACCACAAACCCATCGGTGCCCTCGGGTAGGGCCAACACTAGTGCTGAGGTGAGTCGAGTCTTCAACTCTTGAAAGATCTTCTCACAGGCCTCTGACAATTGAAACTTCACTTTCTTCTGGGTCAACCTAGTCAACGGTGCTGCAATGGATGAAAACTCTTCAATGAACCTCTGATAATAATCAGCTAAACCTAAGAAACTCCTGATATCTGAAGGACTCACTGGTCTAGGCCAATTCTTCACCGCTTCTATCTTTTGGGAGTCCACGTGTACATCCTCTCTTAACACCACATGACCCAAAAATGCTACCGAGTCTAGCCAAAACTCACACTTGCTAAACTTAGCATATAACTGGCGATCCTTAAGAGTATGTAATACCACCCTCAAATGAGCAGCATGCTCCTCTTTGCTTCGAGAGTATATGAGAATTCCATCTACGAACACGATCACGAACATATCCAAATACGTCTTGAACACCCTATCCATCAAATCCATAAAAGTTGCAGGAGCATTCGTTTGTACAAAAGACATAACTACAAACTCATAATGACCATACCGAGTCTTGAAGGCTGTTTTTAGAATGTTACTCTCCCAAAACCTAAGCTAATGATATCCGGATATGAGGTATATATTTGAAAAGTACTTAGCATCCTGAAGCTGGTCAAACAAATCATCAATCTGGATATTCACATACTATAGGAACTGACTGAATAGTCGGGGTTTCGAATGTAGCATCCTTAACCCTAACTAGATGGTACACGCAATCTTTAGAGATCATCTTCCTGGCCTTAAGTTAGAAAATGAAATGACCTACAGGCACAACTAAACTACCCTTCCACTTTAAGACTGGCTCACCCAAAAATCGAAACTCTACCGCATGAGTTCTACAATTTACTGAGGCATAACATATATGTAGCCAATTCATGCCAAAGATAATATCAATCTATCATGGCCAGCTCTACTAAATCTGCTGAGATGACTTTCTGAAGCACCGTGACAGGGCAATTTCTATATACCCATCGAGCTATAACTGAATCACTGACTAGAGTAGAGACTGAGAAGGGTTCTGATAGGATTTTGGGACTGACTCTGAAACTACTAGCAACATAGGGCGTTACAAAAGATAAAGTAGCCCCGGGATCTAACAATGTATATACATCAAGGTGGAATACTCGTAACATACTAGTAACTACATCTGGAGAGACCTCCTGCTCCTAACGAGATCTGAGGGCATAGAATCTGTTCTGACGCTAACTACCACTGGCACTAGTGGATGCACCCTGCTGAGCTGTGCGTGCTGGTGGGGCTGCTGAACTAGTGGTTGGGCCTCGACCCCTATCATGGCCTTTTCTGGTTGCTGGACAATTTCAGAGCATACGTCTGGGCTTCCCACACCTAAAACAAGAACTTGTACTTGCTAAGCACTGACCCGTGTGTCTTCGGCCACACCTGCCACACTCTGGGATGCTGGACTTTGCTGGTCTTCCCCCTGACCTTGAGATCCTGATGCCTGTCCCCTCTAATCGCGCCTAGACCTGGATGGAACACTCATAGCTGATGGTGCGGAGGCTGAAGATCTATGGTGGGACTGCTGACGGTGCCCACCACCAGGTCTCTACTGTCAGAATCCAAAGCTATCAGTCTTGGCCCTCTTGGCTTCTCTCTCCCCCTCATTCACCTGTACCGCCTCTATCTACTGGGCGTACAGAACTACCCCAGGAAAGTCAATATCCTGATTAAGCATCACGATCTGGCAATCTTTGACCAAGTAGTTTGTTATCCCATGCACGAACCGACTCACTCGAGCTCTCTAATCTGCCACCATCTCAGGTGCATACTTGGACAAGCGAGTGAACTCTAAAGCGTACTCCTGGACTGTCATCTTACCTCGCTCTAGGGTCACAAACTCAGCTACTTTAATCTCACTCATCCCACGAGGGAAGAACCGATCCAGAAATGCGGTATGAAACTTATCCCAACCAATGGGGCCTGCTCCAACTGTCCTGCTCTCCTTCCATTTCCTAAACCAGATGTGCACAACCCCTTTCAACTGATACGAGGCTAGACTTGCGCACTTCTCCCCGGTCACCCCCATGACCTGAGTGATCTTCAGAATTTCATCAATAAACTCATGTGGATCCTAGTCCACCTTCGATCCGAGAAACTCCGGAGGATTCGTCCTCGGAAAATCTCTAACTCTCGCTGTTGCCGCATTCCCATTCTGAGTGACATGCGCTACCCCCTGTTGGTTGACCTGGGTGATCAAATCCTGAGCTGGCATCTGTATGGCTGCCCTAAACTCTGTGTGGGCAACCTGCTCGGGTACATGATCCTCGAGGGTTGGTGGGGCCTACTGGTGTCCATCCCCATTACTATTATCATGGCCATTTCCGTTTCCATTTATTCTTCCGTTAACTCGGCAAGGAGGCATGATTCTGCAAACACGTATAACATGAGTTAGAATGATAGAAAGACTTTTCATCGTACGACATAAATCATAAAAGAAGAAAATATTTCCTAAAAGTCTCGTAGCCTCTTCGTCATAAGTGTGACGCGCTTCACACCCATGAAAAAAACTCTACTTAACGCTGCTCTCAGACACCCTAGGACACTTCAAAACTTAATGCTCTGATACCAAGTTTGTCGCGACCCGAACATAGGCCCGGATCAAGACATGAGACAATGAACTCTGAATGGCTCCAAGTCAACCCATGACATGAATATAACATCTAAACTCAACATAATAAAACAGAAGTCTAACATGCATAACATAGCGAAAGTCTGAAAATCTGATAACATCGAATAACTAAATACATAACACAAGTCTGAAGCTGAATACATACTATATATGATAAGCCTCTACTACTGACGCGTTGATGGGACAAGACCCCAACTAACTCACTAAAGTCGGAAACTGAAAATACTAAAATACAACTGAAAAGAAGGGCCTTCGAAAGATGAGGATTCACCAACTCTGGCTGGAAAGTGCTAACACTGAGGATCCGGCTAACGGCGGGACTGAGCCTGAATATCCGAGCCTGTATCATGAAATGATACAACATAGAGTATGTGGTTAGTATGTGGAATATATCGAGTTTGCAAGGTAAGTAAAATCGCTAAGTAAGTAAAATCAAAGATCATGCATATCATAAAATATTTCATCATAAGAGTCTAAGAGTAGGGCTTGCATGCTATTATCTAAAAACATGACTTAAACATAACTGAACATCATATCTAAATTGAATGACCCAAAGCTGACAAATAGTAAAACTGAATATTGGGTCAAACCTGTTGAAAATAAAATATCATGACTGATGATCACGCATAACTGAAATCATGAGGAACAATGGGAGACTCGTCTTATAACCGACATTACCACGATAGAGCTTACATGGTCGCGACTATTACACTCAAGTGGGCAGAGCCGTCCAAAGCCTTGCCGGGTCTAAGGACGCTACCATGATATCGATATTAAGATGAAGGCCCCTTGAGGGCAGGAGAAGCTCACAAGGGAGGTCCCAAATAATATGAACATACCTACGTTGGCACGTAGTTCTGAGGCATAGGGTTGACTGAACCTTAGCTTACTCGGTGCTAGACACTACTCCCAAAATTATGCATATGCTCTCCATCATTTTTCAATGAAGCTGAACCATCGTCTAGTGATGAAGTTGAATCATAACATATATGCATAATCTGAAATCATAACATGAGGAGCCTTAGCTTAAATCATAACACAAGCTGAAAATAGTGGGAGTTTAGACTCCAAAATTATGTGGTAAGCTAATAACATGAAGTTTAGATAAATCATGAAATATACTTGATCATATGGGTTTGCCCAATACTTAAAAATGCTTGACATAGACTTGATCATTTGAAAATATGAACATGGACATGGGTAATTCAAAATCATACTTTCATCATATACATCTCATCATGCTTGAATACATATATTATAATCTCAACTTTCAAGAACTTCTATGGGTAGGCATCATAATTTGTAAAAACTTGAAAACATAGTTTGTAATTGAAAATATTGTAAAATATGCTCATGAATCATAATTCAACATTAGAAACATGTATATATCATACCCATGATTGATACTTAGAGAATTCACATGTTGGGTTAAAACCCCATAGATTCATCGACTAGAATTTTAATGAAATTGAAGAGGGATTGGGCATGGATGCGGATGAATACACCCATTCATAACCCTACATACCCGGGAGAATATGATTTTACAACCCTCTAGAGAACCCAAAGGAATTTGGGGAAGAACTTGATGAATCTAAGCTTGATCACCCTTAATCGCTTCTAGACTTGCATGCATGGAGGGAAATAGGTTTAGGGAGCTAACCCCTCTTAAAACACACCTATCTGAGCTTAAAACGACATAATTTAGGTCTTAGGAACTTAGAAATTATGAAAAATCCCGTAGTAAATTCGCAGGGAAAAACACATTGCCAGTCCCAACAAGAGACTGGACGATTAGTCCTCAACACCACGACTCATGGTGTGCTTCTCGTGGCCAACACTTGAAATCATACCTCTGAGGGTCACCACGAGGGACACCACGACTCGGGGTGTACCCAATGACTCGTGGTGACCAAGTCGTGCTCAACACTGCCCAAAATTTCCACTTCATTCCAACCTCTAGCAACGAGTGACTTGAAGACTTGTGGTCTTGACCACGACTCGTCGCCTCAGCCGTGGTCAACCCCAAATTCAAAAATCCAACCAAGTCTACCCTCCTCCCCACGAGTCACTTAATGACTCATGGTGCACCTCACAGGTCACTGGACGACTCGTCATGTTACTTGGTGCAGAAAATTTTGTTTTCTCCATTTCAACCCTTGGGTCTGATCTTAAGGCTTTCGGAGTATTAAAAAAATATTGGTATGCCTTTAAGAAAGTATCCTTTTTGTACCAATGCTCCAATAATCTCCAGGCTCTTTATTTAGGCTGTATAATGCCCATACCACATGTTGACATGGAATGCCCCTAAACTGCCATAATCTACAAGTACATGTTTGCCTTCCCAAATCAACAATAAACCTGTATGGACCTTCATCTATTCACACCCATTCTGATAATTGCACAACAATTTACATCTCCTAGAAAGGTCTTTGCTCTCTTCTAATATCTACCTAACCATAGGAGATATGTTTGATATCCAAATTTCAGCAAATTTTATCATGTCAACATTTATAGTCATTATTTTTCTCCTAATTTCCTCTAATATAGTGGTTATTGATTTGTATTTAGGAGCTAATATTCAGGAATTAAAAGTCTTACACATGTTGTTTTCAACAATATCACACTTTGGATGCTCATTAAAATATGCCCTATACCATGTTTCTTTTCTATATTTTAACAAATCTCCACATATATCCTTACCTTCCTTACCAAGTTTACCAAGTTTCTCTATCTCCTCCTTGAATTTCACTATAACTTGATTTAGCACATTTCCAGAATTGCTTTCTCTTCTCCTCTCCTTTCCAATTTTGATGCTAGTTGGACCAAATGTGTCTAGCACATATTTTATACTTACAGTTTGGTAAAATCTCAAGTATTGTTGGAACAAGTCCCTACAAAGCAAAATAAGATCATAGTTAATTAATAGGCCTAATTAATATTATAAGTAATTGCAATTAAAGTTAGAACATATGAAGAATCTCAAATGAAATAAATTGCATTTACCTTTTGCGTATGTGATATCATAGTAAACCCCTCTTCAGTTCCTAATTGAAAGTCTTCTATCAAGTAGTTAACAAAAAAACTCCAGCTATACTTTGTCTCTTAGTCTACAGCTACCCAAGCAATTGAGAACATTTGTTTGTTCCCATTTTTGCAAATTACAACAACAACCCACCTTTACAAGCACCCTTCAATAAATAACCATCAAATCTAATGATTTTTCTATACCCTTCTAACCAATCCCTTCTCAAAGAATCAAAGCACACATAAAAATAAACAAATAAATATATTTCAGGCTCAGATTCTCTATCAGTTCTCACCAAACATGAGCTGTCAGGATTAGTTTGTTTGATTTGATCAGCATAATCACATAACCTAGCAAACTTCATACTTCAATCACCCATAAAATATTTCATAAATATATGCTTTGACCTGTGACAGATTATTCTACCCACATACAAACCTAATTTATCTCTTATCCACGAAGGCAGACTTGGACTCATTGAAGAAAGCACATGAGGTGAAGACCAATGAGCGATTGTGACAACTACGAACCCCTTAACTAGGTTTTTTACTAATACTACAATATTCTTGAATTTCCCAGATCTTCATATAAGGTTGTTTAGTAAGTTCTTCCTTAAATCTATTTGCAACAAACTTAGAGGTACACATTTTGTTATTGTTTGAAGTTATGCATTTATGCACAGGATGATAATTTTTTACTATAAAATCACCTGAATCTCTGTCAAGTACACTATACAATAACCACTTGCATATCTTGTCTTTACATGTTGCCCCTCATCCTTTTCTTTTTATTAGGTTTTAGTTTTAACTTGATTTTGTATTCAATAGCATACTTTGCCACAACCTCTCTAAATTCTTTGACAATCTCAAATATCATCCCAAGCTCAGATATAGATATTCCACATTCATTATCATACCGTAGATTTGTACTTTTTCTTCTACCAAGTAGATCTACACCAGCAACAACTTCAGGATCTAACTTATCTTTACTGTCATCACTATCTGCCTCTAAACTGTCAATATAGTTTTCATCACCCCCCTAATCTTTTCGTATATCTAACAGCCTTGTTTCAAAGTCTCTATCAATTCCAGCCTCTCCCAAAGGTATTTTATTCTTGTCATTAGTTTTTTTTCTTTGTTGTTTACTTCTTTGTTTTACTCCTCTTTTCTTCCCTAACAGATCTCAGCTCTTCATCCACCTTTGAATCATCTTCTTCTGGAATATCTTCTTCTTGTAAGTCACAACTACTTTCTACATCTGTTTCCATCCCATCTAAATGTTCCTCAATATATTGTTCATTCTCATCAACTATATCAACATCAAAATTAACTCTTTCACTTGCTTCACTAAATGCTTCATCCAATTTTAAATTGATATTTTTAAAATTTTCTGTCTCACTAAGGTCTTTCTCAACAGCATGGTTAGTATATATATCACCAACATTTGTTGCCCTAACTCCACCAGATACATTACCACTTTCACCTATTTCTGACGCAGTTAATAAATTTATTAGGCCCACATCTTCCTCCACTACTTCTGCCTCATTCACCATGTGTACCACATATAAATTCAAAAAATCACAATTTTTCATGTCTTTCACAATTTTGAATAAATGTGCATCAGATTCAGTCAGTAAAAAAACCATTAGTTTTTGAATTTTTATAATAAAATCCTCCCACAATGGGATACCCCAAATCTTTAGTATAATAAAGCAGTTCAATCACAGAGAAATGATCCTTATCAATATCAAAAACTGCTACAGGTTCCTTTTCCTTGACATACGATGTGTCCTCATTTTTGAAAAAGGCACCCCTATGGTGAAAGCGCGCTATAATGTAGTCATCCATAAGATTTCCTCAAAGAAAACTCCAAAATATTTCAACGAAAGCCGACAAAATATTTCAAAGGAAATTCCAAAAAAAATAAAATCCTACCTCTAAAGAGAACTTTGAAAACTAAATTTCAACAATGGATACTATATAAAAGACGAAACAAATACCTCTTGAGTCATACACTCTCATTAACCCTAGAATTTGACAGACTTCGAAAACATCAAGTTGAATCTTCAATCAGATTTGAAAATCAAGTTGAAACAACATGCGAACTTATGTTCCTTCAGTGATAATTGAGAGAATAGACAAACAATGCTACGATTTCAGTGATAAATTTTAAAGAATGGATTGAAAATCAAGTGAGAATCTAAGGAAATTGGTTGATAATTGAGTGGATCTAAGATTTTCTTAGCTCTAAAATCTAGTCATAATATTGTGTTTAATTGGAATGATGCTGCATTTGAATATCTAATAAAATTTTCTGACAAGTTTAAGGGCCGACAACTATATTAAGAATCATTTAAGTTTTATATAACTATCTTAAGAATGTGTCAAATTTAAAGGCTAGATATTTAGTCTTTTCCTTTTGTCTTGTTTAATTGCCTTTTTTGGCTTTGAGAGGTTCAACTATTTAAGGGATCGGCCACCATTTTTTTTTTTCTTTGTGGGTTTTTATCTTTTAAATACTAACAGAGATAGCTGTTTCTCCTTCTGAAATGGCAATGGGTCTCCTTCAGTACGGCTGCTCAGTTCCCCTCGCACGGGCTTTATGCTCTCGCACTTTTACAACCGCCTCCAGCACCGTCACAGTACCTTCACTCAAGAAGGCTTCTCTAATGGAGTCGCGCGTCCTCCTTGGCTTGTCTGAGGAACAACTTCAGCAACTTGCCCTCGACTTTGGTCAGGTTTGTTCAGAGCCCAGCAATTTGTTTCTATACAGTTAAAAGTTCAACAAATAGCAATTAATTAATTACTCTGTTTAATGTGCATAGAAAAGTTTTAGAGGTAAGCAACTGCATCATCTCCTGTACAAGAGAAAGGTCAAGGAAATTCAGGAATTTAGTCAGCGTGAGTTCTTCTTTCTGTTAAATATTTCTTACTGTTGGAAATCTATTTATAGTTTTGTTTATTTTGTACCATGGTCTTTTTAATTTTTATGCTTGCTCTTTCATTTTGTAATTACTAACTTTTTCTCTTAAAATGGATAGTGCCATTGGCATTCAGAAATGATTTACAGGAAGCAGGATGGAGGGTTGGGAGGTCCCCAATTTATAAAGCAGTCACTGCAGCTGATGGGACCATCAAGGTGAACATTGTTGAATGCTTATATTTTGGTTATGCTGTGTGCAACTGTAGTGGTTTTGTCATAACTTTTAATTTTGGATTATGAGGCTATGGGTATTTTTAGTTAATTAACTTTCTTGTGTGCTTAACTTTGGTTGACTGCTTAGTTTGGTGTAATTTTAGTGATTGTATAAAAAGTTGGCCAGCTGAAGCTGATCCCTAGATTGTCAGTATACCTATACAAGGCATTTTTTGGCATGTAATTTTAATGATTGTATATGTCCGGTGCTTCCGTTGTACCATGAGTGCTGGCCTTTGCAGTATGAAAAGCCAAAAGTGCAAAAGAAGATAGAACTCATGGGACTTTAAGTGAAAAGCATGATGAAAAGCGCACACGTCTTCAAGTCAAACAATTCTAATTAAATATCATTATAACATAAATTCACTAAGACCACAGAAAGATAACTTCAATCACAGAAGTAAATTTTATATTTGGCTAGTGAACTATTAGAAAAATCAAGTTGCAGTATTCGACCTATACTCAATTACTGAACAAAGAGAGTAGAAGAAATAAGCAATAGAGAACCTGCAAAGAGAGGTAGCAATAGTTTTTGTGTATGAAAATTTACAAGAAACAGATGTTGGAAATTGTTTGAAGAAGAAAACAAAGACAGAGACGTGAACCAAAGAAAGCAGAGAAACAGTAGTAGAAGAAGAGGGGTTACAATGTAGAAAAAGACAAGGGAAAAGAATACGTATGCAAGGAGGACACTTGCTATCTACATAGCAAATGGTCATATTTTTCCCATTGTATAGTTTTTCCATTTTTTAAATTCAAATTCTAAGAACTGATTAGTTTTTGCTGGAGCAGTCTACGCCTCATTTTTTGAAGCGTGCTGTTCTCATAAGGGCATAGTTTCACCCATGAGAGCCCCTGCTTTGCATTGCTCTGTCCCTTCAAGCGACAAAGTGATGATTTCTAATAACACTAGCTTTTCAACGTCCTTTTTGATCCTTCAACAGAAGTCGATTTTCTTGTCAGTGGATTGCATAATATTGTGAATCTGTCCTGTCGTGTACCATCTAATGTTAAGCCTGCTCTGTCCAAATACCTCACTAGCCCTAGAATGAATATACAGATATGTGGTTTAACCTCATTGTAAATGGATGAAGAAGTATCAACCAAAAACTATAGTTAGTGTCGAATAACTACTTGGATTAAGAGTAGCGTAGAAACTGATTTTAGTAGGTGTACTGTCTACTGGTGGGAGGAGCTGTTCATGTCTTTAGAAGTTAGAACTAATATGTCTGTGCTGGTGTTTTGAAGACAATTATTTTTTATTGGTAAAATGGATTTTGATTTTTGCTGACTGAATGTTAAAATGGGGGCTTATGGCAGAGGCGTATGTAGCCTTGAAGTTGTGGGTTCAGTTGAACCCATAACTTTCAACATGGGGCATAAATTTATGTATAAAAAGTTATTAAATTTGAAATTAATAATAGATATGAACCCATAATTTTAAAAATATAATGGGTTCAATGCTAAAATCTTAAGTTTGAACCCATAAAGTTTAAATTCTAGATCCGCCTCTGGCTTATGGTGGTACCAAACACCCATAAGACTTGCTTATTTTTGAATGACCGACAATTCTTATTAGCACAAGGGTTGCCAGCTGAAAGAGACGTCATGGAGATTTATTCTAGTGCCAAGGAGCTATTAGAGCTGGAGTTAACCCAGGACACTATCTAAACTTGTCTAAGCTAGAAGGTGCAGAATTGCATTAGCATGACTGAAACAAGATCCTCGCTTCCATCTCCATGACTGGTGCCAACAAATAGCTTAATGCCCTTACTGTGGCATACACTGCTTATGTGCTATATTTTGCTTTCGCACCTCACTATAACTACCCAAAGCCCCCAAAGCAAAATTAATCCTGATAAAGCAAAACTTTAGTCCTATCCTATAGAGAGAGCCAAGCATGTGGGAACAGTACCACTTAGGGAACATGAGGATGCCTGATTTGACAGTTTGTTGCACAGAAGATGTGTCTTTATGTGAGCCTTCTTTCAAACAATCCCTTGAACCTCCCTTGATTGATGCACACACTTTGGCCTTCTAACTTGTGGGCTTCTGATTCAGATCTGGTTCCTTGGTTTAAAGCTGTCTTTAGGTTACCCGTTTGGTCAAGGTGGTTCAGCCAATTATATTGCTACACTGTTGAGTTGGTTTGTTTCTACCTCAGAAAATGGAGATATTAATGCACATTGACTCAGTTAACCAAAGCATATATGTAACGTGTGTTGGTGTTCTGAATTTTCAAAAGCTTCTGTTTCTTCCTTCGTTTGAATGAGTGAAGATGTTAAAAGTTTCCAGCTAAATTTTTCATGGACATTACTGGCAGACCCTTTTTTTTTAATTTTGGGTGACATAACACTTTGTTAACATGGCAGTGTTTTGCGCTTCAGTGTCATACCAAGGCTCTAAGACATTTTTTTTTTGCCAATGAGCCTCTCCTGGGGAGGTGACTCTAACCAATTGATATTTCACTTTACTGTAATTTCTTTGTCCATATATTTGTTATTCATGCTTATTATTCTTAGTTTTGGACTAAACATATGTATTTGTATTTTTTCTCCATTTGCGCCTTTTTCATTGATGCGCACACTTTATTTGCGCAAAGCCCAACGGACCTTAGAGTTTTTTTGCGCTTTTTGCTTTTGATAACACTGTAACATGGAAGGATGTTGTGTTCACATCTAGCTACTGAAAGCGAGCAACTTGGACGAGTCAGATAATGGACTTCCAGCGCACGCTATACACAAGTTGTGGTTGTGCACTGAGATGACTTTCTATTTTGTTTGTCTTGATGCTTCTAGGTTAAGTCTTTCCTAAGATTGTTTGTTTGGTTATAGTTATTTTTTGGAAGGTTAAATTCTTTTGTGCAGTACATATCTCTTTCTCCTGCCCATCTTTCCCCTCTTTCTTAGGATTCCTGCAAATGAAATTCAGTTGTTAATAAAACTCGAGGACAACCGATTGGTCGAGACTGTTGGAATTCCAGTTAAAGACAATGATGGTTCATTTCGCTTGACAGCATGTGTTTCTTCTCAGGTAATTCATTGTGGTCATTGATTAAATATATGCTCTCAGCACTAACTAATAAAAACCTATGTGATTTTTAATCATTTTTCTGCCACCATGGTCATTCATTTTGTGCTAATCAGGTGGGCTGCCCGTTGCGCTGTTCCTTCTGCGCGACTGGCAAGGGAGGATTCTCAAGGAACCTTAAGAGCCCTGAAATTGTTGAGCAGGTTTTCTTTGCATCTCTGTTATGCTGATATTTTTGTCCCTAATATAGCAGAGTCTTCATATTTTTCTTTTCTGTAGCTATAAACACTACAATGTGGGATTTTCACTAGATTTTCTGTCCACCATTTAGCTTTATTGTGCAAGATAGAGATGTAGAAGGCCTGTTCACATACCATAGTTGCTAAAATGTAAAGCATCATAGTTGATTCTTTACCTTAATCAGTCATCATTCTGAACTGTAACTTGATCACCGTCAAGAGGATTGAGTGGATGGGCTTGTGTTATTTTTGTTTTGTGGTGGATGCCAATATCAAGAACATGGTATGTCATTGTGGCACAAACTTGTGGAGACTTTTTATTTGTAATTACCCGGTGCAGGTCTTGGCAATAGAAGAGCTATTCAAGCAGAGAGTGACAAACGTTGTGTTTATGGGTATGGGTGAGCCAATGTTGAACATGAAAGAAGTCCTTGAAGCACATCGTTGCCTGAATAAGGTGTAGTAACATCCTTGATATGACTTTGTTCATTTCAGTTCCTTCCTCAAGTCTGACATGTTGAACTATAACACTCTGTTTGGATGGTTGTTACATATTGTTTCATAATGTATCATATTGTATTATTTTAATAAATACAATGTTTGGATATATTGTATCGTTTTTCCGTCATTAAATAATGTCACGCACCAATAATTTGAATGATAAACCTACAAGAAAAGTAGGGTACAAGGTAGAGCTACTATAAAAAGGTAGGGTAAAAAATAAAATAGGATTATTAAATAATAAGACAAAATGAGAAAAAAAAGGTAATGACGCGATCACACCAGATCGGTCGTTACACAAAATGGGGACTTTTCGTCGTTGCGTAACGATGGTTAATGATATGATGCAATAAAATTTAAGTAACAATCAAAACACTATATTTAAACTAACAACACGATACTATACAATATGTAACAACCATCCAAACAAGTTGTAAGTATTTTCTGTCCTTTTTCTCTAAGTATGTATTTTATGTGTTTTTCTTGGGATAAAAGGCTCCCTGTTGCCTTAATGAATATTGATAGATAACGAGATTAAGTGCTGTGTCGATTGCTTAAAAATGCATGTCATTGCGTTACTGGATGCTGCTTGAGTAGCTTTTGATCAATATTCACCTTTGAAAGATAAGGGGACTTGGTTCTTACTCCTTTTCAGAAGAGTAAAAGTATGTCAAATATGCAAGTCATTTGAGAGATCTGCTGTTCGTGCTAGAGAAATGTTTCCCTTCAAATGTAAACCGAACTTGATGAAATAATATCAAGGGATTGGACAGTCTCTGCCAGAAGTTTATGCAGGAATGCTGGAATGGGAACTACTGAATTCATATTCTTCCATATAATTGACCTTAAAGTTGTGTGAAAGCATCATATGGCTACATGTTATTTCATAGCCAGAGTTTTTAAAAGCTGTGTAGTATGAAATTTGAATGATTTGTTTTCTTTTAAGGATATTCTGATTGGGCAAAGGATGATTACGATTTCAACTGTTGGAGTTCCAAACACCATAAAGAAGCTTGCATCTTACAAACTTCAGTCTACGCTGGCTCTCAGGTAGTAGTTTTTCCGTTTACTTCCTCAAACCCTCCTTCCAACAACACACAATAAAACACAATAAAAGGAAAGAGAAGAAGAACCACTTAGAATCTAATCAAAAGAAAGAAGAGAAAGAGTAAGTACAGAAAGGTACATAAATGTATCAATTTTTTAATTTGGTTTGGCCACACTTATCTTGCATATGATAGCTGAGAAATGCATGTTTGGTGGCAGATAATTCTGGCTTGTTCAATATTAACTTCTAGATGCGTCCACGAGAAGCAGAACATTTTGCACTGCTATAATAGTGATGTGGTGCTTATTTCCTTCTTGAAATGTTTGTCTGTAAGAAATATACTAAGCCCTTTTTATATACATATATATATAAAAGGATTATAGTGAGCCCTTATTTTACAACATAGATTTTCTTGTGCCCCTTCTCATTATGTCCTATCCTCCCGATGTATGCAACAACAAAAATATACCCGGTGTAGTCCCACAAAGTGGGGTCCGGGAGAGTAGAGTGTACGCAGATCTTATCCCTATCTCAGAGGTAGAGAGATTGTTTCTGATAGACCTTCGACCCAAGGAAAAATAGTCTAAAGCAGTCCAGAAAAAAGAAGTAACGGAAGTACAAGAACTAACAGATAATAACAAAAACAACAGGTAGTACAGAACATAACTACAACAAAACAATATGATAATCGAAGTACAAGAAATCAACATATAGTAATAGAAATCAAAGGACAAGAAACTACTGGAGTAATACTGCAACTACTAATATAAATGGGCAGCAAGACAACATGATGCTACATACTACCCTTCTACCTTAATCCGTGACCTCCACACCCTTCTATCTAAGTTCATATCCTCGGTGAGCTGTAAACTACGCCATGTTCTATCTAATCATCTCTCCTTATACTTCTTCGGTCTACCTCTATCTTTCCTGAAATCATCCATAGCCAACCTCTTACACCTCCACACAGAGGCATCCGGGCATTTCCTCTTCACATGCCCGAACCATCTCACACTTTCACACTATAGCATCCGTGCATCTTCTCTTCACATGTCAGAACCAATCTCAACCTTACCTCCCGCATCTTGTCCTTCACCGAAGCCACTCCCACCTTGTCCCGGATATCCTTATTTCTAATCCTATCTCTCATAGTATTGTTACTATCTAAAAAGAAATTCTATCTCTCATAGTAGGCCCACACATCCATCGCAACATCCTCATTTTTGCAACTTTCATCTTTTGAATGTGAAAGTTCTTGGCTAACCAACACTCCGCCCCATACAACATAGTTGATCTAACGATTAGTCTGTAGAACTCGTCTTTGAGTTTTGGTGACACATTCTTATCACACAAGACTCCAGATGTGAGCCTCCACTTCATTCACCCTGCACCAATACAGTGAGGGACATCCTCGTCAGTTTTTTTATTTTCTTGGATAACAAACCCAATATATTTGAAACTTCCTCTCTTTTGGATGACCTATGATTAAGCCTCGCTTCTACATCAGCCTCATGTGTTGCGTTATTGAACTTGCACTCCAAGTACTCTATTTTGGTCCTGCTCAAACTTAATCCTTTAGACTCTAGATTCTGTCTCTAAACCTCCAACTTAGTGTTAACTCCAGAGTCTCGTCTATTAAAGCTATGTCATCCGCAAATAACATACACCATGACACCTAATTTTGAATTTGGTGCGTTAATGTATCCATCACAAAGACAAATAAAAACTGGCTAAGGGCTGATCCCGGTGCAATCCCATCAAAATTGAAAAGTGCTCCGAGTCTTCTCCCATAGTCCTCACTCGAGTCTTGACTCCATCATACACGTCGTTGATCGCACTAGTGTGCACCAGGTACACCTTTAGCCTCCAAGTACTCCGTAGAACCTCACTTAGGACTTTGTCGTAAGTCTTTTCTAGGTCGATAAACACCATGTGTAAGTCCTTCCTTTCTCTATACTGCGTCACTAGTCCTTATGAAATGAATGACTTCTATAGTTGAGCGCCCCAACATGAATCTGAACTAGTTCTCGGAAATAGCCACGCTTCTCCTCACCCTCATCTCTACCCTCCTCTCGTAAACCTTCATATCGCAAACCTTCATAGTATGACTTAGCAGCTTGATAATCCTATAGTTATCGCAATTTTGAATGTCACCCTTTCTTGTACAATGGAATCATTGTACTCTATCTTCATTCTTTGGACATCTTTGTTGTCTTGAAGATGACATTAAGCAACTCGGTCAGCCAATCCATACTGCCCTACCTGTACTCTTCCAAAATTCCACCAGGATCTCATCTGGCCCGGTCGCTCTACCCTAACACATCCTATGAGTAGCACCCTTAACCTCCTCAATCTTTATACGCCTTTGATACTCATAATCACGATGCTCTCGGAGTGCTCCAAATCCTCCGGCACAATGCCTCTGTCCCCCTTTTCATTCAAGAGTTATGAAAGTATGGCTTCCATCTCCGTCTAATGAGTGCCTCCTCCACCAGTACTTTACCTTCCTCATTCTTGATGCACTTCATTTGGTCCAGGTCATGGCCCCTCCTCTCTCTCGCCTTGGCTAACTTGTACAACTTCTTATCCTTGCTGTTGTTCTCGAATTCTACGTACAGGCGTTCAAAAGTTGTTGTTTTTGCCGCGTGACTATTAACTTTGCCTCCTTTCTTGCTATCTTATACCTTTCGCTATTCGTCCACTTTTCTTCCTCGTTGTTACTATCCACCCACTTCGCGTACACCACCTTCTTTGCCTCTATCTTCCCCTGGACTTCTCCATTCCACCACCAATTCCCTCCATGCCACCAAATCGACCTCTTAAGACTCCCAACACCTCTCTAGCCGCTTCACTAATCCAACTAGCAATTCTATCCCACATAATGTCCATGTCCCCGCTACTTCCCCAAGTTCCCATACCTATCAACTTCTTCCTCATCTCCAGGGCACTGGCTATAGTCAAACTACCCCATTTGATCCTTAACCAATCATCCACGACCCTCTTCTTCCTCTCCCTATTGATCTCCAAATCCATCGCCAGGAGTTTATGTTAGGTTGTAAAATTCTCACTCGAGATAACCTTACAGTCTTTACAAAGACCTTTATCTCACCCTTCCTAAGGAGCAGATAGTTATCCGAGTACTAATCATCGTACTATAGAAGGTAACCAAGTGCTCCTCCTTCAGAAAACTCAAATTGGCTACCACCAACCTAAAGCTCTTTCTAGATCCAGGAGTGAGACTCCTCCTCTGTTCCTGTTTCCGAAATCAAAGCCTCCATGCACATCATCATAACCCCTCGAAGTTGGCCAAATGTGTATTGAAATTTCCTCCTATGAAAAGTTTCTCAGTGCGCGGTATACCTTTCACCTCCTCGTCCAAGCCCTCTTATAGTGCGTAAGCACTAATGATGTTCAAATTAGACCCTCCAACGACTAACTTATTCGTCATCATACTATCATTGACCTTCTAACCTCTACCATTTTGCTACTCATGCTACTCAGGTCAGAGCATAAGCTAGTGGTGCTTTCGGCTACTGGACTTTTGCCATCTAGGGTGCAACATTCAAGCTGCTTCACCTAGCAGCACGACGCTTGTATTGCTCTCCCACAATCCCGTTTTCACGGTTTAGGCTGCTCCCATTTCGCTCGCCACTACTATGGGAATCGCTTTTGCTTTCTTTTCCTCTGGCTACTAAGATGTTTTAGTTCGACAGGTTGTCTCGACCTTCCAGAGTACCACAACTTATATCCGTCCACATCCCGCACCTTAGTTCCTACCTATTTGGTTTCTGAACACAAGCTATATTATCCTCTTCTTTTGAGAATCTTCACTAGCTCCATAGACCCATAGACTTCCCTGTTAAAGTCCCTCTGTTCCAAGACCCTATTCTCAGCCTAGAAGCTCCCTCAACCCATTTACCGCCCTGATCCTCGCCCCCGTTTCCGACTTAGAACACGACCTTAGTCCACTATTGTCCACCAGAGGCACTAAAGCAAATATAGACTAATCAAGGATTTACAGTAAAACAAGCGGGAATCAATATCTTTGTTTGTTGAACTTTGCCATTTGGGCCTTATTTGCTATGATATAAAACCCAGCCACTTGGCCATAATTTTTTTTTTCAAAAAAAGAACAGGAACTAGCCCACAGAAGCAGAATCAAACAAGAACTAGAAAACATAGGGTAAATTGGAAGATAGAACCTGGACTGAGTTAGAAACTATCTCCACCGCAGTGGTCAGCATCAAGTGGTTGCACTTGCTGCTCACCTAGATGCTGGAGGTGACTCTTCCGGCCGGAAAACTCCGACCCTTTCTTTGCTGGAACCTGTGAAGATCTACCAGCGCCAAAGTGGCGCCCCCGAAACCCTTCACTGGGTTCAGAGGTGTCAGCAGTTAAAGAATACCCCCTTCAGGAAAGCCCTTAAAGTAACAGTGTCGAGGGACAAAGGAGAAGCTTTGGAAGTGTATTGCCGGTTGATATGCATGTTCTTGTGCTAGCCAGGATGTGTCTTTTTATTTTATTTTTGGAATTGTTCTACTCCATATGTGGACTAAACTTGAACCTTCAATGAAAACACAGAAATATGTTGTGCCACTGAATTTCTAGTGACGACTTTAGATCAAGAACCACGACGGGAACACATTTCAGTAGCAAGACAGTTGATAACCCACTTAACTGCAGAGAAGTGTGGCCAATAGAACTTGACAAAATGTAACAAAGCAAAGTGTACTGAGGTTGTGTTCTGAGTCTTGTTTTCTTACAACTGAGTAGGAACACCAGATTTGGTCAACTTGAAGAGTGATTATGTCCAAACTCAAAGTTTAGGCAAGGAATTTAAACGGGACATTTCAAATATTGGTGGAACTTGATGTCTCATGATGTGATTAGTTTTCATCGCTTAACTGGGACTTTGTACCAAGTTATCTCTCTCTATTTTTTTTTTCGGGAACACCAAGTTATCTCAAGGACTCTAAAATTGGCCTCTACATAGATCTGCGAAGATGCTGCATGTTATAACACATACATTCTTTTGTTCCCTGCTAATTTATCCTTAGCTATCTAGAATTTCTGATTTCTGCTTTCTGCTTTGTTTCACTGTTGTACATCAGCTTACATGCTCCAAATCAGAATCTCCGGGAAAAGATTGTACCAAGTGCAAAGTCCTACCCTTTGAATGCAATAATGAAGGATTGCAGGGACTACTTCCTGGAAACTAGAAGAAGGGTTTCCTTTGAATATATACTTCTAGGTGTTCAGTGAATTCTTTTCTCTTTTCCTTTGTGATGGACTCTCTCTAGCTCACCTTGCTCCGGAAAACATGTGCTAAGGATGTGACTTACCAATTTTTGCTTTTTGGCAGCCGGAGTGAATGATTCCGTTGAGCATGCAATTGAACTGGCAGAATTGCTTCATGAATGGGGTCGTGGTCATCATGTTAACTTAATACCATTCAATCCAATAGATGGCTCGGAGTATAAGCGTCCACCCAAAAAATCTGTATGCTTCATCTAATTTTTTCAATGGCCAATCCTTTGCTGATGGGTTTCCTCATTTATCTTCCTAAACACTCCATCTGAGTTTATCTTTCATTGATGCATTCACTTTAAATTTTTCTGCGCAGGTTCTTGCATTTGTCTCTGCTCTTGAATCTCGTAAAGTAACTGCTAGTATACGTCAAACAAGGGGACTTGATGTAAGTGCTGCTTGTGGACAGTTGAGAAATGAGTTTCAGAAGAGTCCTTTGCTTTTTGAAAGTATAAATCAGGAATCTCATTCTGAAGTTGCACTTGCATCTTGATATCGTAAAAGTCCTGCAAGCCTTGCTGAAATTACTCACTTGTGTGCTTAACCGTGTAAGCAGCGCTTGAGAGCTTCTTAAGAACAGGTCTTGTTTGGTAAAAGCTGCTCTAAGATGAAACGGTCCATCACTCTTAATAAAGAGTGGTTGCATGAAGGGGGTCTCATGTTTGCAGACCTTGTGATCTTGGTAAAATTTATTGAGCTTGTTCTTATGGACGTTATCCTGTCTCAAAAAGTGCTCCTCTGTGCTTCAGCAATGCAAATACTTGAAGAGATCAGAAAGGTGATTTTGGTTATGGTCTTAAAGTTGTCCTATTAGTAGTTAGGTAGAACTTTTGTTTCTTATGCTAAAAGTTGATGTATAAATTATAATGCTGTCAGGTATCAAAATGTGTGCTTATATACGATATTGTGTTGTAGATCTCTTAAGGTATATTTGAATCAACTTGAGTAGGAGTTACTGAGCGCAATTCGATTCGACAAATACTCAAATCTTGAAAACATATAGCTACTGAATACTGTACCGCCTTGTGGTGCAAGGCTAGTGGAGATTCACGGAGCTTGTTCACTCAAGGCAGATTGTAGCTCACTTGCCATGAACTTTTCTTATGCCGTTTGTTTACATATGATTTTCTAATTTCGCAAAATAGTATATGATATGATGAGATAGAATACAATAGAAAATTAGACGGATGGAAGAATCTTTTGAAATCTAGAAAAAAGAGAATTTTTGAAAAACTTTTGCATTGTTTTGAAAAATAAAGTTGGTTTTTCTTTTATAAAATAAAAATATTCTTACCTCATTTTAGTCAACCGCCACGTCCCTAGATGCCATAGGAAAAAGTTCTATTCAGTAAGATGGCAAATAAGGGGGGTGCGGGGTATTTGCGGGATAAATTCGCATAAATTCGTAAAGATTTTAACTCGTTTTGGTCTGCATAACATAATTTGTTGTTTTCGCTCTGCTCTTCTCCACATGAACCTTCCCAGTATAATTTACTTTGCATAATTTGCTATTTTTTTACATGTTCGAGAACGAGAATATCCCCTATACACCCTAGAGCTTGCTTGTTTTGAACAATACAACAGTTTTAAAAATAGTTTGACAATAGAAGCATTGGGGAGCTCTGTTGGTGACCACAATGCTTAAAACAGAACACTACAATGGTCTTAAGAAAAAAACAAAACATTACATTAGTCTCTTCTGCTATCATTGCATTTCAAATAGTCTACGACTTGAATCCGACTCTTTTATTCATCAAGTAACGTCAGACATGAAACTCTATCAATGCTTGAAGTCAAATCTAAAAAGAAAAGTATGTGATTGAAGTATTAATATACTACTAAAAGCTAAAAAATTATTAAGATAATAAGTCATTAAAAAATTACTTGTCATTTATTTTGTTCTATAATCAAGTACGAGCACACATCAAAGCTTTCAAAGTGGTATGATGAAATCTATTGTGATGCGGACTAATCAACCTCCCACCAGTGCTAAATGTCGTTTCAAAAGCAACAGTAGACACGGGAATGGCTAAGAGGTCCATGAGCCATCTTTTGCAAAGTAGGAAATTTCAATATGTTTGTCCTCCACCAACTTAAATTGTCAAATGATGGAGTTCGAAGCAAAAAACTTGCTTCTAAATACATATCAAACACCGATCTTGTCTTCGCTTTAACACTACTACGAAGCAACAAATCTATCAAAGCTTGATAGTTGATCACCCTCTGAAAGACCAATGCTTTCATTTGAACTAGATGCTTCAACTAACTCATGTGGAACAAATGTTCTACTCTTGTACTCTTGAAAGAGATTATGACAATGAGTTCGAACTTCTTGAATTTTAGTTAAAGCTTCTTCACCATAAATTAGTGGGAGATAAAACTCCACTAATTTTTTATATCTCAATATCATATTGAAGATCGCGGCTACACTCATCAATATATGCATATCATCCCAATATTTCTTAAATTTTAACAATATTGTCGATGTCATATTGCTAATAAGAGGATTAAAGCTCTTTACACATGCTCTTAATTCGAGCTTAACTTCACAAACTTTAGAAATTTTTTGACTTAAAGTAGGATACTGAATTTTCTGAAAATTGTTCAGTAATATGATAAAAGGGCTTCAACTTATCACAAACATCTTCTGTTTCACTCCATTATCCGTCAGTTGAAAAACACCGATAATTGATATCAATTAGACTTAACTTCTGAACTACCTCTTTGTATTCTATCACTATTCTCAACATTAGAAATATTGAGTTTCAATGAGTAGGGCAACCATGCAAATTCTGATACTGGAAATATATAGCAACCATGCAAATTCTTCAAACCTTACAATTATGCCAAATGACCCTATCTAGTATAAGACACTGTCATGAGCTGCTACTACATCTCCTATCACCTTTATCCCTTCTTACACAATTAAATTCAATATGTGTGCAACACAACACACATGCAACACCCAACCCATCAACAAAAAATCTCTTTTGCAAAGTTTCTCATCTAACAAGATTTTCATCATAACATTGTTAGTGCTACAATTATCAACTATAATTGTTGACATTCTTCATTCAAGATTCCATTCTAACAAACAATTGAGCAACACACCGTACAAAGTATTCTTATCACGTGGAGAAGGGACATAAACAAACCTCAAAAGATGACTCTGAAACCTCCATGAGTCATCAATAAATTTTGCCATAATAGCCATGAGCCTTTTTTTTTTGGTTGTCTGAAGTCCACATATAAGTTTTATTTGCAATTTTACTTGTGAGTTTTTTCAGTAACTTGGACGTTTTTTATTTCAAGTTATAAAAAAGTCTTCAAAATATCATTATTGATTTTGTTCTTTGAAACCATTTTGAATAAAGGTTAGAGACTAGCAACAAACTTTCTAAATTCCACATGATCAAAAATGGGCAGTGGGTATTCATGCAAAATGATGACAAGAGCAAGTTCTCCGCGTGAGACATCTTGATCAAAGTAATATGATTGGCTATCATCGTCTCCCCCCGAACCACACCTCAATTTTCAAGTTACTTTTCTTTTCATGACATCTACAAATATGGTCTAACATAAATGATGTGCTACAATTTCTAATTGATTTGGTTCGAACACCACAATACTTACAAAAACTAAAGCGGACACCACCAACTTTCACCGATTTAAAATATTTTCAAGTTTTAGAAGTAAATCTTCCTTCTTGAGTTTCAATAACTTTATTAGTAGCTTTATTTGTTTGGGAAGGTATTTCACTCTCATTTTCAATGAGGATAATAAACATGAATGTCTTGAGACTCCATAACTTTCTATACAACACAAAAAAAATTAAGTAGAAATAAACAAATTAACTTAATAGTACTAATTAAAAAAAAGATTATCAACCTCACTCCAAAAGAGATAAATTCAGTATAGAATAAAAGCAACCAAGTCAATCAAAATGAAACAATAATGCAACAAACAGTAAAGCAAATAGCATAAATTTCTTGTTGAACACATACAAAAATTGTTATCTTTTGGTCTTTGGCACCATAAACCAACATATGGAATACAAGCAAAATATTTCACAAGTAATTGGGAGATAATAGATGCTATGACTTGAAATTTATCAGTCTAAACCTTCTTGTGGTAGCTTCAAATTTAAGCTTTTGTCCCTTGCTAAATTTGAATACTTCCATTGGTATTTTTAGATACATTGAAAGCCAATGAGAGATCTATACACAATAGCTCAAAACTTACTGATAGTATAGTTTTTTGCCAACAAGCACAGAAAAAGTAATTGGATGGTATTTGATCCCATGTAAACCTTGCACACTGATCTTACAAGAACAGTGGAAACACATAAGGTTTTCTTGTCAAATTTTTGGAAGACACCCTCATTTAATTCCTTTAAGAAAACTGCACTCTATCTTCTTAGTAATTTCAAGCTTTTGGAATCACACGTTAGCCAAATTCTCCTAAATCCAAGTCAGTTTCATGTGTTCAATTATAGTAAGGTTTCCATGTCTTGTACGCATACACAAGTGCATGTGGTTGCCAAGTAAAATAGTTACCGAGTTGGAGCAGGTGCCTTCATAGCTATTGTGATTTTTGGTTTGTAACACTTGACAAGAACAAACTTCAAGTATTTTTTACTGAAGTTGTAATATGTCTAGCATATCTTGCTTCTACCTTGGACATGTAATGTTTGGCATGTACATTGTTTGATCTTTCACTAGAGCCCTCTTGATATTGTGAATTATTGATCTCTCTGTTATGCTTCTCATGGGATACAAATGGTGCCCCATTCAATTCTTGAGCATCCTATGAAGAAAGCCCTTGTTTAAGTGGTTGTCATTTATTAGGAGTCATAACTTGCACTTAAGGCCAATTTCAAATAAAAATTTTCAGATGTGATTTTGGCAAGGGTTAACTTCAAAAGTTTTTGATTGAATGTGTGGTTTTAACAAGGTTAAACTTCATATATGTTTGTATGAGGTCAAAATATTTATTTGGCTAAACTTCATCTGTTTTTGCATGAAGTTGAGGTGAAGAAATTTTTATCCAGAACTACTAACTTGTTTTTCGAATTTCAACAATCAAACACACGATTTACACTCAATCTACCTCAAATAAACTCAATTTGAAACTGTAACACTCCAATAGTCCCTAAGACTAGACCCCAGATATGGAGTATGAACTAGCAGAAAAAACTGAAATTTTACCTCAGTACGAGTCTCAGTACCACTCGTGATGGTGTGGTACGAATCGTACCAAAACCCGTGACAAGAAGAATTACCATGATCCATGGTATGATGGTACGAATTATTGTTTCAGTCGTCAGTTGAGACGTTGTAACACCTCACACTTTCAAGCTAAGTTTGAAACTGTTCTAGACATGTGGATAGACCCGAACTTAATGAATTTTATGAAAACTAGGTGTTAAGATCAATTCTTAAGTGTGAGAAGTGCATTGAATACAAATTAAGGTCGTAAGGAACCTCTAGCATAAAGTTGAGTTGAGAGCTTTCTTACCGATTGAGTCTTCATATAAGTTCTGACAAGGGTCAACTTCAAACGCTCCTTCTTTACAATGCATCTGACCTTGCGTCAATAGGAGTTTGGAGTAAAAAGTTATGAGCATTTTAGTGAAGCACTGTCAGGTTTGATGGACAAAGAACAAGCCCAAACACCACGAGTCATGGTACGACTCGTGGTACCAAGGTACGACTCGTACTGAGTGTCCAGGGTAAGAGTTTCAACAAGCTTTTAAGTCACCCAGAAGCTGCGAATGCATATCACGAGCTGTGGTATATCACCACGAGTCGTGGTACGACCCCTGAAGGCTGGCAGGACAGTTTTTTAGCTCGTTTTCATAAGCGCATCCTAGTAATTTTTTTATACTTTTAACTCATAAACTAAATTATTTTGGGGTTCCTAAAGTGTGTATTAGAGGGTTTTATTTAGCCTAAACTCTCATTCCTCTCAAGACACCGTAGATTGAAGATCAACCTCTCAAGGCCCTCAAGCAACTTCTTCTTCTCAATTCTGTTGGGTCTCAAGCCTAGGCAAGAATTCATCAAAGTCCAGATATGTGGGGTCATAAATAGGGGATTTCTTCCACCCTCATACCCAATCTCAAGTCTATTTACATGATTTCAATTTCTTCAAGTCTTTAACTATGATTTTCATGATTTTCTAGAGTTAGGCCCTTGTTGATGAAAAACTCCATGATCTGTTATGAAATTGATTCTATCATGATCCTATCTATGTTTTATGATTAAAATTACATGATTTCTATGAAAAAATCTCATGAATTTCTATTTTCAAATTATGATGATTTATTCAATTATGTATGAATTTCATGGATCTTAAGTGTCACGCCCCACCTTGGGAGGCATGACTGACACCTAATGCTACACTGGAATCTGACCTGGCTAGGCTTATGCACGTTTGCTGCATGCCTGCAACTTAATTCAAGAAAACAACGAGCTATATCTCGGCTGTAAATACAGCCTCCGACCGACAAAGCCATATAGCCATCTGTAAACGAAAACAACTAACCAACAATAAGAAAAAGGGACTCCTATACAGGCCGATAAGACCACCATGCTGTCTAGTTATAACTGAAATGAAAATCAGGTAACTATAACTATACTATAGCCGACAAGGCCACTATATAACAGCTAGCAAGGCCCTACACGGTCGTCACATGAAATAAAACATATATAGGCCTCACACGGCCAATAACAAAACTAACCACAGGAAATCTGTAAATTTGCAAGCCTCTAGGAGTGGAATAGTGGTCGAGACAGGGCCCCGACCTACCCATACTGTACAATCAAAAGAGCAAACCTTTTGACTAATCAGCTCCAGAGGAGGGGAGTTAACTGTACTGCTGACTCTAGCTGAAAGCTAAGAAGGTCCTGATCTGTGTCTATCCGCACCTGCAGGAAAGTAATGCAGCACCCCAAGATGGACGTCAGTACAATATGTACCGAATATGTAAGCAGTAAGTAAACATGACTGAATAAAACTGAAATGAAACTGAAAGCAACTGAGTAGAAGGGATAGAGATACTACTTGAGTAACTTAATAGCCTGCTGCCTAATCTATTAGTAACTAGAGCAAACAAGAACCTTACCTAGCCCCCATAAGCCTGGAAGGTACAATCACCACAGAATAACCCACTCAGAGCCCCCATAAGCCCTAGCGAGCACACTTCAATCTCTATATACCCCTAACGAGGTCACAATGAGTCAACTAGTAACTATAGCGAACCTACTGGTCCCCTGGACCTGGGCCCACTTGGCCCCTGAATTATAGTTGTGTCTGAGTCCAGTGGACTCCTGATAACTGCACCCCTGGCACCAGGCTCGACGGGGGTGTGTTGCCGATATGGCGTAGAAATAATAGTCCAGCCATGGAATGGACTGTATACGGCCCTTGGGCCTTTGCATCGTCTCTGGAGACGGCATATCGCTCCTCGAAGCAACATCATATAGCCCCTGGAGGGAAACGACACAGCTAGTAACCTTGGGGTTGGTTATGGAAGGCTATACAGGGCAAAGTCAAACCCAAACTAAACATAGAGTACTGGTCTCAGCTAATGGCAACAACTATTCACAATAACAATACTTCTAGCTCCTTTACTGGGATTTGACTGTATTACAATGCTCTAGAAACTAACTTGCCGAAGGAATTCGCCTTAACATACCTTAGCTGCTAATTCCCGATTAACTGGCGAGTTTCAATTTCAATTCAACAACTCTTCCCAACTGTAACTGTAATACTGGGAGAAGGGGACTAATTTCAATACCAAATTCGGCCAAAATGATAACTTTTAATACTAATAACATTAATACTTCAACTTCACAAAATACGACCGAAAACCTATGATTTTCCGAGAGTTCAGAAGGGAGAAATGCTTACTTGATGCCTGTGATCGTTTAAGAATCAGTTTGGAGCAATTCTGACAACTTTTGCTCGGTGGGGTTCCGGTTTACCGAGCGAATTTAGAGAAAATAACTTTGTAGTAATGCTCCTTGTAGTCTTAAAACTCGATACATGGAGTTAATTCGTGTTTGGACTGCGTTTGACAGTGTAACCGGAGGAATTTGCGTGAAAAATGGCGTATCTCTCTTCTCTGGACGAGGGTCTGTTAATATAAAATAAAACCAATTGATTTGATTGAATTTATACATAACTGGGCAGTGGACAGGGGGTCTGTGACACGGTGTTGACCTGTTGTCTCCGTTTATGCTTAATGGTGTCTTAGATTTCCGCTTATGCTATCTCTTATGATTTATTTTCTCTCAGTGTATGTTTATGCTTATGTTATGAATATACCATTGGTTAGCTTGGAGCCATTCATGGTTCTAGGTCCGTGTTGTGTTCGAAGTCTATGCTCGGGTCGTGACAGAAACATAACTTTTATATATCATAAAGAACAATCTCCAATTATCAATTTGCCAAAACAACAACAAATCTAACAAGCTCATTTTGGAACAATGGTGGTTTGCCATTGCTTTAAGTTTCTTCAGTAATACTCATTTGTTTTCAAGGTTTTCAACCATCATGAACTTATTATTTAATGTAAAGTGAAACAAAATCAATTCAAATTCGGGATCAATATACAAAATATATTTGATAATATCAAATTTTAGATAAAGGAGGAGGAGGAGAAGGAGAAGAAGAGGAGGAGGAGGAGGAGAATAATACAAATTAATTTTGATTGGAAGAATTAATCAAAAGTATAGACAAGAACTTTAGTTAATATAATTTGGCCCAGATTTTCATTATTTATCTGAATTGACCTCATCTTTCCCCTAATCCGAACCAAATTACTTTTTTTTTTTTTTTTTTCATTCTTTCTTGGTTTTCATGTCAAGTCCCTATCTCTTATTGTTATTTTTTTCTTCCTTTTTTCTTMTATATCTTTTTCATCTCATTTTTTCTCTTTTTCTTTTTCTTTTCCTATTATCTTATTTAAAATCCTATCTTTTATATTTTTCATTCATTTCTCTTCTCATTTTGAATTAAAAGTTAAAATCTTAATTTGGACTTTTCATATTTGTTAGTTATTTAGATTGAGTGTTTTTTCATTTGGTTCTAAACTTAAATTTAAAATAATTTGAAGTAGATTTGAATTAAATTTCAGATGAGGCGCAAAGAAGAAGACAAAGTTAGTTTTTGTATAATAGTGTATAATGTATATATAAGAATCTCTTATAATTTGTATAATACTATATACTAGGGGTATAGTACAATATACGGTAAAGGGTCAAAATTGCCCCTGAACAATGCGAAATAGACCATATATACCCTCTGTACGTTTTGGTATCAACCCCCCCACTCCGTTTAAATATAAGACCACAAATACCCCTAAAGTTAATAGCCCACTTTTTTAACTGACACGACAAACCACAGGAAACTTATCCTTCACCTAAACATGCCAACTAGGACTAGTAACTTTTAAACTTCTCTGTGTTTTAAAAAGCAACTTGCCGCCATGTATGAACATTAAGTTGTTGTTCCCATTTTTTCTCTTCTTCAAGAATTCTTTTTCCTTTTTTTGGGAACACAGCGATTCCCAGAAAGTGCAAAATCTCAACCGATATTCAGGAATGCAAATACTGATGGAAATTTGAAGGTTGATGAAGCTGTTAACAAAACGGCGTAGTCCTCATCTAGTCCTAGTTTTAAAAAAAAGGACCGTTAACTTTAAGGGTATTTGTGGTCTTATACTTGGACGGCGAAGATATTTTTGATACCAAAATATAACGGAGGGTATATATGGTCCATTTCGCATAGTTCAGGGGCAATTTTGGACATAAACATTGTAAAAGAAATCAAAAATTTGTCTAATATTGTATATTGGGGTATAATATTATATATAGGTTTTTTAAACATTGCTATGAAAAATAATAAATTATGCGACTAAAAACTTAAAAATTTAGCTACACAAATTTGGTTTGGTTTCTTAACCTTATCAAAAATCATATGACTTCAAAATAGGTTCGGTCCATTAGGACTGTGCAAATTAATGGTTAAACGAATAACCTGAACTGATAATTAGGTTATTGAATTAATAATTCAGATTATTGATTTAACGGTTTGATTACCGGTTTACTGTCCCAAGTTATAGGGTTACCGATAACAAATTAAATTATCATTTTTGCCTTCACTATATAAAGTATTCTAGCAAGAAGATGAATTGGGTACAATGACAAGTGAAAGTGATATTATTCAAATCTAAATTAAAACTAATTGCTTTAGCCGGACTAGTTCTATATGCTCTTTTTTTTTTCTAGCTAAACATACTTATGACTGATGAAAAATATTCATATGAGATCTTAATGGTTGACCCGATAACCAAACAAATAAAAATCAATAACCAATTAACCGATATATTAACGGTTTAGCATGTCTACACACCGATAACCTCAAAATCGAACCGACCGATACACCCCCGCTGTCAGTTACTTAGAATTGAACAGAAAGATCAAAATTTTTAAAATCTTAAAATTGAAAAATCATCAATTTTTCGGTTTACACCCATCCTAGAGAGAGAAATATTCCCTAATTCTCCTTTTTCCCATTTTGGTTAAGTAAAAAAATACATAAATAAATAAATAAAAAGTACTAAAATTGATTATTCTCTATATTCACCAGATCATTTTAGAACGATTAAGAAGCAAATGGAAAGGATGAAGAATCTTGATTTGCTATTTTCTTTAAATGTTTAGGTGTGAAACCATATTTGTGCATTGTAATTGACCCCTTTTTGTGCATGGGAATTAATATATAATGTCTGTTTCTTCATCATCATCACCATCTCCTCCTTCTTCTCATGATGATTCCTCATGGCACTATTCAGAATTGTATCATCCTCCTCCTTCATATTACTGTGTCAATATAAAACCTATTTATATACAGATCTTTTTAGCATCTTGGATTTGTTTAATGATTTCAGCGGCTGTCTATTATCGCCTCAAGAAATTCCGTAACCTCAAAATCATTCCTCGAATTGAACTTTCTCGTGCCGGACAGGTCCTCAAGTTTGAAAAGTTTTCCCATTATGTAGGTAATTATTTTATTCCCATTTTTCATTTTTCTCATTAATCATGTATGCTTCTATATTTATGCAAATATCATGTCATGTCTAAAACTATAAGTCTCCTTGAGCCGATTGTCTATCGGGAACACCCTCTCTGAGGTAGGGGTAATGGTCTGCTTACACTTTACCCTCTTTTCTGGGACTATACTGGGTATGTTGTTGTTATTGTTGTCTAAAACTATAAGGGGTAATGCAGAGATCAGTAATCAATGGTGAAGCCAGAAATTTCATTAATGGTGTTCAAGATTTAATATATATGTATGAAAAATAATTTTTAATATATGTACTTAGCATAATTTTCTATATACATAG
>JACEIK010000268.1:284818-299664 GCA_018107945.1 Datura stramonium
TTTGGCTCTAACATGAATGTTATTGGAGAAACTAAGAATATTCTTAGAAGCCATTTTGATATGAAAGATCTTGGTGAGACAAATTTTATTCTTGGAATAAAACTTACTAGAACATGTGATTGAATTTCCTTGACCAGTCACATTATGTTGAGAAAATTTAACAAAAAATATAATTTTCTTGACAGCAAGAATGTTGTAATTCCTTTTGATTCAAGTGTTCACTTATTTCCTGTACAAAGTAAAAATAATGTGATAAATCAAAAGGAGTATCCTAGCTTAATTGAAAGTCTGAGATATGTGACTAATTGCACTTGGTCTGATATTGAATATGCAGTAGGAGTACTTAGTAGGTTTACAAGCAATCCAGGTAATGAATATTGGCATGCCATAATGAGAGTTATGAGATATTTAACTGGGACAAAAATCAGTGGCTTATTTTATAAAAAAATACCCTGCTGTACTTGAAGGCTTTTCTGATGCAGATTGGAACACTTTGTCTGGTGATTCCTATTCTACTACAGGTTATATTTTTACTTTGGGAGGTGGTTCTATTTGTTGGAAATCAAAAAAGCAAATAATTATTGCTAACTCTACCATGGAGGCTGAACTAATTGTTTTAGCTTCACCTAGTGAGGAAACGAATTGGTTGAGAGGTTTATTATTTCAAATACCTTATTTTAAAAAATCAATTCCTCCTATTTTAATTCATTGTGATAGCACTGCTGCAATTGGTAGAGTTCAAAGCCGTTACTAGAATGGTAAATCCAGACCCATAAAGAGAAAACATGGTACTGTGAGATCATATTTGACAAGTGGTACCATTAATATTGATCATGTCAAATCTTGTGATAATCTTGCAGATTCACTGACTAAGGCCTTAGCAAGAGAAAAGGTCTGGAGCACATCGAGGGGGATGGGATTGAAGCCCATATATTCATGAATCATATATGAGGAAACCTAACCTTGGGACTAGAGATCCTATAACCAGGTTCAATGGGAAAAACGAATCATGTGATGACTTGTTTTGAAATGCACTATTATTTTTTAATCCGTCCCTATGATGTTAGTGCATTTTTTATGTAATGGTTTGTGGAGGTTGAGTTAAAAAAAAACTCTTAATGAAAATTTGTAGCTCATATGAGTGGGCTGCGAAACTTACAAGAGCACTCTTGACATATTTTACCTATGTGAGTGTGGAAATAGGTCGCTTCCTATGAGAATAGGGTTTGTTCTCAAAGACACTCATGAAAACTGGGATAACACAAGGCCGTAATGTGCTGCCTATTAAAGATTATGTCAACACCTTAAGGTTCAATGCATAGGACACCGTCATTATGCATAATAGTCTCCCTTAAGCTGATAAACTCTCTTACTTTAATATTAAAATGAGTGGGGGAGTGTTGAAATTTTATTTAAGGCATTTTAATATTATAAAGAAAATATTTATTTTTCACATTCATGATGATGAATGTGACCTTTACTATTGCATAACCTCCATTTCATTACTCTACCTCATTATGCCTTGTAACCTACGTAACCTATGTAACCTCTAAGGCATAATTCTCCCATTACTTACCCACTTTATTACCCACATTCTTCCAATTCATTACAAGGAAGAATTCTTCACCTATAAATAGTAGTAGTCTTGTCTTGTGTTGGAGAGAAGAAAAAAGATAGAGTCAAAGAAAGTGAGTAAGAGAGAGTTTTTATTTAGCTAAAGGAAGGTGTTCTTTTTGTGGACCTTTGGACTCAACACTTGTCCAGAGTTTGTTGAGTCATACAGTGTTGCTGGGATGTTGTATTCTGGAGGGGACAAGTCGAGAAGATTACTACTGGACCGGTAAAGTTTTGCTGCAGTGGACTTGAATCTCCTTAAAGAGAGCGAGATATTTGCGTCTCAGCCTGAAGATATTTATTTTCTTCATTTTTATTTTTTCAATTATAATTGTAATTTCACCAACACTATCCATGCTCACTACCAATTATGAGCATGTTTTAAATTTTAGAACGTATTTATCCTGTTTGAGACTTTTTATAGGTGTCATCCACGATTTATGCGTGTATGGGTGGCACAAATTTCAAGGAATTCGGGAGTATTTTGGAGCACTTGAACCTAAACTAGTGGCTTAAAATTCACAGAGTTCACCAAATTCAAAATTTGGATAAAACGGGACTTGGATTAAAGGTTTGAAGGTTCCTATATGTTCGTATGATGATTTTTAACTTGTACTTATGTTTAGATTGAGACCCTAGGGGATTTGAGTGAGTTTTGGATGCAAAATTCCATTTCAACTCATTAGATTTTGTTTTTCTGGTACAACGGGTTTTCTTCTTCACATTCACAGGAGGAGTATCACATTCGCAGAGACGTGTCAGTAGACACATTGCTGATCGGAGTTGCACTTCATGATCGGAGTATGCCTATCGCAGTCATGTACGGTTAATCTATCATGCATAAATTTAAAATGATCCATATTTTCATTTCATTTTATAATATTTGGGGTTGGGCGATTTTAGGAAGAATTTTCACCATTTGGGTTGGGTTGAGAATTTTAATCTTGAAATTGAATATCATATATGATTGCCCAATTAGATATTTAATCATAATTTTAAAGTATGAAAGTGAAATTTCTAGCCTTAGGTTAAGAAACTTTAATTGTCAATTTGAAGGTCTAATTGAGGTTGGATTGAGTTAAAAAGATTTGGAATACCTAGGATTGAGTAACGTAATTTTGAAATCAATTTAGCGTTTTGATCTTGGGGTCGGGTTTGACTTTTTGTAGACTTTTTGGTCTGATTCATTTATATTGCAATATGGATATTGTTTGATAGGTTTAACTCCTATAGAGTACACTTTTCAATAGATTGGGAGCATTCATAGTCTCTATGGAAAAAAAATCATTTGTGGTGCTTGAAAGGCTTCAGATTTAGGTGAGCTAAGACTTTAATTTTGATGGGAGAAGTTTTTCCAACTAAATGATAAATGGAATATACTAAGGGTAAGGAGGTAACCTATATGCAAGATGTGGCGCTCTTGTGTAGATACTAAGTGAAATGTCAGGGTTATTGTCGCGCCTCTTTTTTTTTTAGAAATATGGGTTTCAACATGTGACAATTCTTTTAGAACAAAGGAGTGAAGAGTCGTCACCTAACAAGTTAAGATGTGTTGGGGCATCATATTATTAAATTAATTATTTTAAACTATGTTCATTAGTTTATACAACCAGAAATAAGGTAAGGGTTTAAGTTACCTCGAAAGAAAGGTGTTAGGCACCTTTCGAGGTCCACAAATGTGGATTCTTGCTAGATTCATTTATTATGCGGGAATTAAGTGATAAAACGCGAATTTTTCGCTAAGAGCGGTCATGAGATTATTGATTAATTACGCTAAAATAACTAAGTAATTAAGCATGCAAAGTTATTTCCTAATTATTCTAGATGAAGAAAGCAGATGAAAAAGAATGTGAAAATAAACTTAAAGGCGCGTTTCAAAAAATATTAAAAGCCGAAAAAGATGAAAATTTATTACATTCGAAAATACATATATCTCCAACTTAACACTATGATACAAGTTGTGTTCTTTAACAATTGAAAGAAAAATACAATTTTCAAATAAGCACAACTTAACTAGCCCATACAAATATATGAAAAAGAGTCCAAATGAGGTATTCAAAAGTTTGACAAAATGCCTGAGACCCTGAGACTTTTACAAATAGCAGCAACATGGATTTCACATAATTAGTCATGCTTCAATTGATTAAATGAGTAGATAAGAAAGTCAAAATCACATAACAACTAGCACATAATAAATTTTTACTTTAGCAAACACATTTTCACTATAAATATGAGAGTTATTACATACCAAAAGGTTCCTGCTAGGTTTAATGCTATGTGAAAATCAAGTGATAAAGTATGAAATTAAGCTATGAATGGTTTGTGATTAGGCATTCACACTTTATTTTAATAAAACTACACTCAATTTAGAAATATTTGTTGAAGTACAGAGGAAGAGAAGATGTATATATTCGCATCCGAAAAAACACTTAAAGTATTTGAATAATACAAACAAGTAACAAAAACTTAAATAGAAAATCGAAAGAGTAAAGGACCAAGGAATTAACCTGGTCGCTTCCATGCAGAATACTTAAAGCATTCAAATGATATAAAATATAACAACAATTAAAAAAAATAAAAGCTACTCTACATACACAACTACGTATACAAGGATATAAATGTTGTGAAGATCGAGAGATAATGATATCGCCCTTGATCCACCCCTCAAATTGGAGATGTACACAATCGATATAGTATAATTATCCAACTCAATGAGTAGGGATCGTATCCACAAAGACAAAAGTCAGCCAAAACTATCAAGTAGTTTCAGAGTTGATTCATAGGTTAAGACTCTATTCAAGTTAAAATGAAGAGATATTATAACTAAGAATAAAATTGATTCAAGTTAAAAATTCAATATTAGGAAAACACTAGGGAAGTGGCCCCAATTATGAGTTGATCCCCCTAAATCACCCAATGTGGAAGAATTGAGAGTGGGCTAAGGCCGAACATGCAAGCAATTTACTTAGGAAACCCATGGGTATCTTTCAATAGCACCGTAGGTGTCAATCTACTTCAATTTTGTCAAATTAAAGAGAACTCCCTTCTACCCAATTGCTTGTTGCCAATTGAAATTCAACCTATGTCTAGGAGAATCTATTAAACAAAGGTTATGCCTTGAGTTATTGTTGATTGATGTTAACACAACCTAAATTTACTCTTTCAAGCCTCATAAAGGTCATTGGGCAGGATTGGATGACTCTCATCACTAATCATACACTACAAAGCAAAAATTAATCAAATGTTCCTAAGTCAAAACTCAATTTTAACAATTGGGATCATTAGGGTTCACAACCCTAGATCTGGGTTTAGCTACCCATAGCAAGAAGAGAAGAAGAAACCAAGTAATTAAACATTCTTACCAATGAAATTACAATTTGGAGAAGAAAACTTGAATTGATAATTTGATATTGAACTTCAATTACAAATCTATGAAAATAAAATGGAAAACTAGCTAAAATTATCTAAAACTATGCTAAACTATGAAAACTCCCTTAAAAAAATGAAAAAAGACTATTTATACTAAGCCAGGACCCCTAGCTAAAATTCACTTTTGGAGGGCCCAAGTCTGAAGGACGGACCGTCTTTTGAACCGTTCTTTGACTGTTTCTGCAATTGCATTCTGATTTTTGGCAGATTTAGTGACTTCAATGTCTCCTTTCTTTATTTCATTTGGGTTCCTAAAACATAGCATAATAAGGTTAGTTTCTACTTAATTTAACTCCTAAAGACATGCAAAATGCTATGAAATAAAGTAAAGATGTGTCGCTGATTCCCGACATATCAGGAGACTAACCTTAATTGTGAAGTGTCGAATTAATGAAGGATATATACCCTTTTATTATTCTATATTTTCATAGTGTGTTCTAGTTGGTCGAAGGGGTCGATAGGATACAAAGATGGTATTTTAGTGGTTCATTACTATTCTTGAACACTACATCCCATTCCCACTTCCTTTTTCACTTTGTTCCCTTCTTGTTCTTCCCTTATTTTTCTTAGAAAATTTTTCACAACCCAAGGTATTTTCTTGTGAGATCAATTTATTTTCTTCCTCTTTTTCTTTTCTTTTCTTCTTTCTTTTTTTTTCTTGCTCAATATACCTTGGAAATGGTCAAACTAATCACTATTGCCCTTTCTTTCTTTTTCACCTTATCATCCCCAACTTACACTTTTTCATAACATCATAACTTTTCATAATGTCAAGGAGGATGGGTTCAAAAGAGGATCTTGATTTTGGTTTCATTGTGATTGATCAAAAAAAGGGTCATAAGTTCAAAAGGAGAGACTAAAGATACATGCATCATTTTTAAGGCAAACGGGGCTTTTGAAATACAAAGAAGGCCTAATTTTATCTCTACGACCCACAAACAATCTTAAGCTAAAGCATGGGTAACTAAACAAATTCTAAAGTATGACTACAACAATTGAACAAAACAAACATTTCTCACCACACATTAGCACATGGATATCAAATGGATTAATCACGTCTGCTCTCAACCAGGGAATCAATGCCACAATCAATCACAACCAATGTCAAGAACAAAGGTAAACATGTTAAAACAGAACAGTTGTGGCAAAACTTTTGGAGGGGGCAATATTTCTCAAAATAACACAAGTCATGCTAAAGCTCATTTGCCACGACCATCTAAGTCAAATACATTCTAATCAACTAAAAACAACTCAAACCTAGGCAGACACCCTTAAGAAAGTCGCTAAGTAATCTATCATCAAGATCAAACACTATGACACTTAGCTATATTATTATGCCAAATTCAACATAAATTAAGTCTCTCGAAAAAGAACCATGGCTAAGAAAATTTGGAAGGACTCTAATATCTATAAAGAGAAAATAACAACTACATTTAAACTACCTAGAAAAGCAAGAATAGTACACACACTATCATCAAAATCTGCATATCACAAACAAAAACCTCACCCACTCCCCAACTTAAATATATGCAGTGTCTCCAGTTCATGTAAGAAGTAAGAGCAAGGATAAGAACTCCCTGAGACGCATTTGGCGCACTAGTCCGGCGGAAGCTCAAGAAGGGGGTAAATAGCATTCCTTGGGTCGCCTCCCAAGAAGCTAAGTATCATTCCACTTAGCTAATTTTCTTTAAATTGGTAAGAGAATACTGGATGACTAATTTTACCAGAAATCCAATTTGAAACAAGTCCTACTCAACAAAATAAAGAAGCACCACATAAGTCACAAGCTAACCTAGCTACATATCTACATTTGGAGAAAGAGTATTAGAATGAAATGGTTTGAAGATGGAATAAAAATTATATTTCATATTTTAGTTTGACTTGATAATTAAGATGAAAACTATTGAACGGTGATCGGCCCGTGAGAGTGAATATCAACAAGAGTTTTCGGGATTGTACATTAATTTTGTATTTCCCCCCCCTATTTTTAATGATTAAGGTTGTAAGAATGACATTATATTATTTATTTTTGTATGTTCTTTCTATGATTTTCTTCATTTGTATTTATATAAAATTTTAAATATCATAAATTTATAATTTTTTCTAATTATATATATTATAAATATCTCTTGTATTTATATTATATTTAATAAATTATATTTAGTAAAATTATTAATACTTTATTATTTTTATGACCGCACGAAGCGCCGACAAAATTACTAATTAGAGTGATAATTTTGTGGTTTAATATAAATGAGGCACCCCCGAGGGAAGTGAAAAACCCTACAACTTTCTACTCTCTTCCTATCTGCTTCTGCTTAGGAAACTAGCCATCAACAATGGCAGCTATGATGGTAAGGCCTGTTACAGTTTGATTATATTGATAATTCGTCTGGATTAATGATAGAATATGATAGTATAATGGAAGAAATTTCTTTAAAAAGATTTACAATGTGAGTAATGCTTCATTTTCATCCCTTGGTATTTAATGGAGTCCGAAGGAGTCTCTGTTTTCGCATTTCATTCATGAAAATGTGCGGAAAGCTCAATCGTTCTTTTTAAGTTTCCAGGCAATGAACAGAAAAAAGTTTCATGACAATGTTTGAGAAGGTGAAAGTGAATTGAATGCTTATTTACTTTGAAGTTTAATTGTTGTTCCATCTTTACTCGAGATGTTTGAAGACAATAAGTTGCAATTATTCTTTACTTTCTTCTTACTGTTGTTCACTGTTGGATGTACCTAAGTGGAACTGGTTGCATTTGCACACTGCTTATCTAGTTAAGAATAAATTTTTAAAAAGTATATCCATACTAAATTGAAACCCACTTTCACTGAAATGTACAAACTTAATATCCTAGATCCGCCTCTCTATTTGATGATTCATGTGGTGACTTACAAACTTAAAGAGAATATATAGACCAGAGTGTTTTAGGGTTATATTTTGTGGTCTAAAGTTCATATGAAATTAATGACTACAGATCCTGAAGGTGTTAGGATCTGACATATTCAGAATACAGTTGATCTCTTCTAGGTTTTGTTTGACTAAAATGTTCACAGATTTTACTAAGTTAATGCATGAATCAAGTATTTTATCATGTGTCATTTTTCTCTTTTTTCCTAACTTCTTTCTGATTTTCTGGCGGTGTCTATCCCCCCCCAAAAAAACAGCAACCTCAAATCATATTATTGAAGGAAGGGACAGACACATCCCAAGGAAAAGCACAGTTAGTGAGCAACATAAATGCATGTATGGCCGTTGCTGATGTGGTACGTACAACCCTTGGTCCCAGGGGGATGGACAAGTTGATCCATGATGAGAAGGGAAACACCACCATTTCTAACGATGGTGCCACTATAATGAAGCTGCTTGACATCGTTCACCCAGCTGCTAAAATCCTTGTTGACATTGCCAAGTCTCAGGACTCTGAGGTATGCTAGCTGCAAAATTCACTGCACTCACTTTTAATTCCGGGACACAGTAATGTTAGGGTCAGACTGCTATGTAGGAACTTATGAGCTTTTCAAATGTTATGCTGGTGCTACGTAATGCATGTTAGGTTTAGTTTCATGGTTGCACTCAAAAAATCATGGTCATCTAGAATATAAAATTTATTGAAAAACTTTGAAGCAGAGAGGTAAGATATGTCAGTTGCATTGCTGCTAAGATTTTCTCTTGTCAGATTCAGTGGCCTTCCTTTGAAAGCAAATTCAAGGAGTTAAAGGACCATGAAGTGATGACTAGTTTCTGTAACTCAAAGGTTACCTTAGTGGAAATTGTCATATGAGATGATGAAGATTCGTGGGACTTGTTTTTTTCTGTTTTTTTTTCTAGTATAGAAAAGCCAAACAAGTCAGCTTCCCATATACTTTTAAGAATAAAATGCATTAGACTAGTCCTTCATTTTCATTGCATGAAACTTCCAGTTCAGCTTGTTTGTAGAACAGGGAGGTGGTGAGGACAAGTTGATGCATGTTCTCTAGGATCAAGTGTTAAGCAGATCATGTTTAGTGGGACACTGGAATTTATCATTTTGAGAAACATCTTTGAATATTAGGACCCAGCTTAAATTTGAGACTGGATATGCCAAATATAAACTTGTTCGTTATCGTATATTTGACAATGGGTTGTACATGGAATTTGAGACTCAATGTCGAAACTATAGCTTAGTGGACTGCCCTTGGAACTGGTGACGAGAGTTTTGACATTGGTGGCTTATTGTAACTTTACACTGCAATATCGAAACTTATCATGTTTGGAAGCTTTACTGGCAATTTGTACAGCTTACAAACTAGCTAGAGAGATCATGATACATCTGTCATGTCAAGTTGCTTCTATAAAAGGAAAGGCTACACAAATTATCTCATTCTATAATTATAAGTAGAGATTCCTAAACAATGCTGAAAAGACAAGATCATAAAGTGTGGAATTTTTCCAATCTTCTCTTTGGTCCTTCAAAGCTCCAGAGATATAAAAGCATAATACTATATTTATTAAACCAAGTTTACTTTGTGTTTGGGCTTACATTGCTTGACAAGCCACTTTTGATTTGAAAAATTGGGATGAGAGCCATGACTTATATGGGTGGATGTAGATGATGTTACGAGTGTAGTGACATCATATAAAGGGGTTACAGCCACTAATATTGCTGATAATATCTTTACCTTGTCAAAATGAAAGAAAGAGAAAGCAAAACTCTGCGTGTTTATCGTTTACCAGGTACTTTAGTAAAATGTGTAAATGCTTCGCTAAGGAAGAGATAATAAAAGCTTAATTAGATGGGATTGTGGTAGGACATTGACATCTTTGGTTTAGGGTTAGGGTAGTAGAATGAGTTAGATCTCACATATGGTGGAAATATTATAAAGAAAGAGTATAAGAAAGATTGAGTCATAACGAATAACTAGCTTGAAAGAAAGAGAAGGGAGAAGTATTTTAGAACTGCTTTCTCGAGTTCGTGAAGGACCATCATGAGGTAAAGTTGCTTGAAGCTTAAAAAGCTTATAGAGCAGCAAAAATTATGAGCTTATTGGCTCATTCTTCTTATGACCATATGCAATCTTCCGCTTCAGCTGTTAGCATAACCTGCAGTCTCGTCATATATTCTGATTCTTGAAAATTTTGGGCGATGGAGGGAAAATTGATGCTATGAAGTGATGCTGTTGCTATCGGTTGTGGTAATTATATGCCTGTAACCCATACTTAGGTGTCTTTCTAGCAATCCTCACTCAACACTCGCTCCAGATTGTTTTGTCCTGCATTGGTTAACTTTTGTATAAATCATTGCCCCATCTCTGACTGCAGGTTGGTGATGGAACAACCACAGTCGTTCTACTTGCAGGAGAATTTCTGAAGGAAGCGAAGCCTTTTGTTGAAGAGGGAGTCCACCCTCAAAATCTTATTCGTAGTTATCGTACTGCCAGCTCTATGGTAGGTTTCTTTCTCTTGTGTTTCCTTGTTTCTCTTTTCTTTTGGCTCTAAACCCTCCAAAATGGGTAGCAGATGGGTTTGCCATATATTACACTGAATAGTTTTTCTGTTGATTAAACAGGCAATTGAGAAGGTAAAAGAATTGGCTGTTAGCATAGAGGGGAAAAGTTTGGAAGAAAAGAAAAGTCTGCTCGCAAAGTGTGCTGCTACCACACTGTCATCAAAGTTAATAGGAGGCGAAAAGGACTTCTTTGCTTCCATGGTTGTAGATGCTGTCCTTGCCATTGGAAGCGATGACAGGTTGAATATGATTGGCATTAAGAAGGTAACATTCTAGCCACTGAATTTTTTGATTTAATAAGCATCTTTATAAGCATTGTCAATTAGGCCTTGCCTTTCTGTTTAACCCTTGAGTCAAAAGTTAAACAGCTGCTCCCTAATTTCACTTATTCTTCAGTGTGAAATACTGAAGTACAGTACGTGTGACAGCTTCAATCTTTATCCAAAATGATTTCTTATCCAAGTTTAAGAAGGTTACTCCTCTTTGCATGTTTTGGCTGATTTAGAGAGAAAGCATAGATTTTTCGAAAGGTTTTGATTCATCATTGAGAATAATGAGCTCTTTTTTTTTCATCTCTATTATTGGTGTAAATGTAATTGCCATACGGGAGGGGTAGTTGGATTTTTTTGTGAGGTTTGATGTAAGACACAATTAAGAGTGACAATATAAGCAAACGCATTTTGACTTAGAGATGCAGTCGAGGCCATATTTAAACTTTGTACCCATAAATACAATTGGCACCTTGATGGTAAGTTTAATGGTTGATGTTTGGATGTAGGTTAAACTATTAATTTCAATTGCGAAAGGCACGGGTTCGAACCGTGGAAGCAACCACTAATGCTTGCATTAGGGTAGGCTGTCTACATCACACCTCTTGGGGCGCGGCCTTTCACTTTCTACTTGAATCTATCCACTCTAGATTAGCTGCTTTCCTAGGGTTGGACTTGTACCATATGCCGAACCACTCATGGCTTCAGTAACATGCTAAAGTGGCAAGATTGGGTTGGTACTTGAAGAGACGACGTTCACATGTTATTCCAAAGAAAATGTCCCCCTTTTTTAAAAAAAAAAAATCATTTTCAATTTTCTTTCACTTTCAACTTGAATCTATCCACTCTAGATTAGCTGCTTTCCTAGACTTGGACTTGTACCATATTGCGAACCACTCATGGCTTCAGTAACATGCTAAAGTAGCAAGACTGGCTTGGTACTTGAAGAGCCGCTGTTCACATGTTATTCCAAAGAAGAGTTAAATTTGTATTTTGGTGACCTCACACAATGAAGAAGAAGGATAAATCTTCCATTAAGCCATTGGTTGCCTGGCACATATGGTGTGAAACATGTGCTATGGTGTTATCACATTCACATGAACACTGTCCATATCTTCGTCTTTAAATATCTAACTCGAGTTTCTCATTTGATGGTTTTGATTAAGTAATAAATTTTATTAATGTTTGGGCAAATAAAGCGTTATATACAACAAGTATATAAAAAACTAGAAAACCTACAAATGATATGGTTTTATGCGAACATTCAATTTTCTATAGGCTAAGGGACTTCGTAGGTGCATAAAAATTATTTAGGGAATAGAGGCTACTCCCAAATTTTACAAAATTAAACTCTACACCCAGAACGCTCCCATTTCTCTCTTTCTACATAAGTGCTATTGGTGCCACATTCCACACCTTGCATCTTCTTCTTTTACCAACATTCCAACTGAACAATACCTCTTTCATAGTGTCTGACATCACCCAAATTACCCAAAACCATCTATGATTTTCCATGATAACCTCAAATCTACCTGACAAGTACGAGCACAAGTAGATGGTCGACATATTCACCCGAACTCTTACACATAAAACACCAATTAACATAAGCGACTTCCTCAAATTCTTAGCCATCAAGATCACCCCTTAGTTTGTAGCCAATTGAGGAAACACACCTTCCTAGTACTTTGGGGATCCAAATCAAGCTATATGGGAAGGCAGCCTTCTACCTGAGCATAAGCTTGTCATAAAAAGACTTGTGAAAGAAATTCCATTATTTCCCACCCCAATCACCAAACATCGTGGTTATACTGTAGTGTGTATTGTTTGTGGATCAAAAAAACTTTTCCATCGTCCGGTCCTGAAAGTTCTTCCTAAACATCAGGTCCCATAACTCTTCTCCCTCTTGCATTCTTTAGACTCGTTGTACTGTCAACTTCTTTTGGCAAAAATTCTAAATATTTGGGACGTAATACTCAAAAGTCACAAAAAGAAACTCGCATTGTTGTCCCTGCACCACCTATGCCCCCCAAAACTCACCCTCCTTCCGTCCCGTACCTTGAATGACGCATACACACTATCCTCTTCCCACCCCTTCAAAGTATTTCTCTACAATCCTTATCCTTAAGGCATTGAAACATTTTTAGTCCTCCAACCCCTCTCCAAAACCTCATATTTTTTCCTTATTACCTACCTCCAGAAAGCATGTTCCTTGGTCGGGAATTTCCATATCTGTTTTTCTAATAAAACACCTTTAGATCCTCATAAAAAGTTTCCTTGAAGTTTTTCTAACTTTCTTGTGACATTGACCGGAGCATGGAATGAAGAAATGAAATATGTGAGGGATGCTCGATAAAGTGCTCTTAATAAGTGCTTTCTTTTCTAGCTGGCTTGGACACCACAGTTATAAAAAAAATACTTTCTTTCCACCTTTTGACAATTATCGTTTCTGCCACTTTGCAAGTCTCTTCTCAACCCTCTCTATTATGAGCGTCAAATTGTCAGATACTTCTCCAAAACACCTAGTTACTAACAGAGATAGGTAGTGGGGAGAACCCCAACTTTACAATTCAGAACCTAAGCTAACACACCAATGTCCTCCACTTCTCTCACTAGTATTATTTCTTTTTGAGATTGATCTTAGTCCTTAGTCTTGACACTAGCTGAAGTGTTCCAATTATGTCAGCATCACAAAAAAAAGTGTTATTCTCAAACAAAAGATGTGAGGCCTTCATGGTTCTACTTCCCCCAACCGCAACAGTGAACCCCTCAAGTAATCACCCGCCACAACTCTATCAATCATCGTGTTCGGCGCCTTCATAATTGAGATGAACAACATAGGAGATAATGGATCTCCATGGCTCAACCCTTTCGACCTACCAAAGAATCCACAAGGGTTGCCATTCATGGATTGAGTACCTAACACTAGAAATCAAATATTTGATCCACCTCCTCCATCAATCTCCAAATCCCATCTTCAACATGATCAAGTGCATAAACTCTTGGTTGACATGATTATTAGCAGATCTTATAGATGATTTCCACTAGAGTAATAAATCGATAGTCTTTGATGCATTTACAACCCTCCGTTTTAAGAACGATAAAAATGCAAGATGCATTGAGGTTTTTCTCGAATTCTTCCCTTTCTTTGAACTCCTTAATGGTCTCGGTTATCTTGCCTTGGACAAAATTCCAACATTGCTGGGAGAAGCCAAGATATAATAAATCTGGCCCTCAAGCTTTATGACCGGCGCAACACTCCACTCCACTAGCTACCACTCACCTCCTACCTATAACCCTCTCCCACCACTCCCTTTTCTTCTCTCCTATTTGATTGAACCATATATCCCCCAATTTTGGCCCCTTCTGCTTCTCCTTCTCTTCCCTATGTGTATCTCCTCATTAATCCCCCAATTTCCGCCAACCACATCGCCCTTGACTTTTGTCTCCAGCTAGTTTCTTGAGCTAATGCCAACAAAACTGCATCTCTCTGCAGACCCTATTTCCTTTACTTCTTCCTCGCTTACAACTCCCTCTCCTCTTCCACCATCTCTAATTCCCCGAATTCATTTATGACCTTCCTCATTTTCACCTCTGCCTTCCCAAATACATTTCCCCCTTTTATCCTTTTAAAGTATCTTCAACTTATTTGTGAGTCTAAAGGACTTATTTTGACAACTTCATAATTGTCCCACCATCCCGCCTCCCTTTCACGAAAGCCTGTCACTCGTAACCACATGTTCTCAAACTTGAGGGGAGTTCTCGTCCTTCCTCTTACTCATCCAACATAATAAGCAATCTGTTAAATGGTAGCCTTAGGGGAATTTGTATTGCATTTGGAGCCAACTCCTCCCAAATGGTAGATAACAAAAAATTATATTTTATCCAGCCTTGATCAAGATATTAAGTCCATTCTGACCCAAGTGAAATTAGCACTTGTCAAAAGGAAAATCAACAAGAAAGTGGTTATCAATAAATTCTGATTCCTTCTTTGCCCTAGACACTACTCCCCATTGGAATCAAATGGTGTTAAAATCTACAAATTCC
>JACEIK010000268.1:302371-321592 GCA_018107945.1 Datura stramonium
ATCTATTTTTAATGGAATCTTTACACAAGTAGCCGGACGTTTTAAAAGGATCTTTACACGAGTAGCCGAATGAATTCACAATTTATTTTTCCTATATGATATACATAGATTTTGTGTGTGTGTGTGTGTATGCCGGCTAGTTTTAGATTAAATGGTTGGCTGAGCAGCTATTTAGGTTAATTCCTCATTTTAAAGTAAAATTTAGTTGTTTTTTTTTTTTTATAAAAAAAATGGCATACAATATAATTGTTGTTGTTGTATTGAAAGATTTGTCAAATAATGTGAATTGAAAATTGAAAAATTGTCTTTTGAAATTTGTGAGTGAAGATTGGTCCTATGACTCCTAAAAATAATATGGATAAATGACAATTTAAAGCAAATTACTAATGTTGAACCAACATTATACCACAAATTAGCTGACATATAAGAATAGAATAAAGAACTGAAAAGGTGAAAAGAAATAATTGATGGACCACATCTTAAAAAAATCCAACAAAATAATTGATGAGAACCTTAAGCTTTTCAAAGTAAAAATAAAAATGTTATTTGACTACGTAATAAGAAATAATCACGTAAATAAACCACAAATAACTTAGAACATGCTTAGTATTAGTTGAGCTAAAAAATCTTTATGAAAAGAGTTTAATATCAAATACAAATTTTAACATGCTTAATATTACGTATTCACACAATTAGTCAAATAAAGAAAGAAATGATATTAGTAAAATATGACTCAATTTTAAATTACTGAGTGAATATTGGGAGTTTTTACATTGTTCTAATAAGGGAAGAGTTAATAACCATAATATTAGCCGACTTCAAATTCAAAATTTTAGGAAAATTAAGTGACTATTTTATTACAAGTGTGAAATCAATATTTAAAGGGTAAAAATTGTCTAATAACATTTCATTAAGGAGCTTTGTGCTTTTAGTATAACTAGTTTTGGACACATGCGTTGCACGTGAGTCCCAAGCAAGCAATATATATGGTATGGATCATCTTAAAAGCGCATTGGAATGAGTATCACAAAATGTTTAGTAGGAAAATATAAGTTTAAATAGATAAACAATCAATCTATTGGAATGACTTCTCTGTTGGATGACCAAAGCTTAGATATTATCCGCACCTACAAAGTTGAATAACTAAATTAAATATTAAATAGATTTAAAAAAAGAATATTGAGAAATTAAAAGAAGGGTTTTTTTAATTGTTGGAAAATCAGTCCGCTGCCTACATTTTGTTCCAACCATTATTGTCCTTTAAAAAACCGCAAAGACAACCTTAAATCTTGTAGAAGTTAAATTAGGTAAAGGAAGATGCTGAAATATTTCACGTTTAAATTAGTAATAGATGTAGAAATGGAAGTACAAAGTACTTCCATGTTGGTGTAATCTCAAAGTACTGTGTTGTATAGATGAATGGGCTGACTTTGTAGAGAATCATGTATTTTTGTAGATTCTCTACTTTTTGGTGATACTCTTGTAAATGGTCATAGTTTTGACCTTGTTTATGAATGAAATACCTTTACCTGATTAAAAAAAAAGAAATGGAAGTACAAAGATAATTTTCAAACTTTAAAAATCATATTTGAAATCAAAATTCAAACTGGTTGCATGATGAAGGAAGCGATAGAAATTTAAGTTCGGACTTTAAAATTGTGGCAAGAGATCCGAGAATCTAGCAAAGACCACAATAGTGACATGAAATAATGCAATAACATGAAAGTTAACCTACCCATCTTAAAATATAACACAAAAAAGATCAACCCAAGGAAATGAAAGTACAAGCCTTAGGTAAATTGTTACATACATGTTGAGTTTGATTCAATCCAATAGCGAGGGTTTAGAATATTCTTGATGTCCATTTATATAATATGCTTGACCAACAAAATTTAATATGAATTCATCATTGATGTTATTTGATAAAATGAAAACAAAAAGTTAGCAAAGTCTACAAAGCCATAATTTGCTGTAAGTTTTCATAGTAACTATTTTTTGGAGCAATTAAAGCATTTAATAGGATTTCATTGAATCACATACCCAGTATTATTTTTTAAATTACCTATCATTATTGCTATTCTTTTGCATGATTGGAGAGGCTGTAAAATTAGAGAAGCTATACTTTCCTATCATTTATTATAGCTATTATTAACATTTAGTATGATAACATTAAAAATGACAGCCTCTTTAATATTCGTTCATTTCTATACTAATGCAATCAAGAATTTGGGATTTTTTGGTTATTTCGATGTGTAGAATTTTGTTTTTTTTAGTGAGATAAATGTAGAATTTTCTTCTTTTTTTCTTGAGATAAATGTAGAATTTTGTTTTAGGATGAAGGTTAATTTAGTCGATCAATGTTTGAAGGGTTTTTTTATAATCCAACTTTCAACTGTGAGGCTTCCCACTTTAGAAGATGATTATTATAGATTATAGATATAGTTAGATTATAGATACACATAGATAAAGAAGGTAAGTTTTATAGCTCCAACCTAGTCAAAGGGTTTTTATGCCCATTGTATAGGTTGGATTGCTGGATACGGATCATCGCTGTAGGCTGGGCCAAGATCTATCCTAGAGAGGGCAGTCTTTGAAAACACTGGTCGGGAAAGTAAGGGAACGTGTTTGAGAGTATTTAGGATTGCATAACTATTCTTTACTTTGAAGTTCCCATGTCGTTTCTATGTCCATATAAGAGAGTCAAGTTGATTAGGGTTGATGTGGACTTGATCCCCTTTTTTGAGGAGCTACATATATCTCTTTTAAAGTAGGTGGCCAAGCCAAGTATTGCGCCAAAGTGTGAGCTTTCTTCCATTACCAATGCTGTGAGAATTTAAAAAAAAGGTTCATTATAAGAGGCTATACAAAAATTACTGGGGCACCTATATGTTGCAGCATTGAAACATATTTGTTTTTAAAGATCATCTCTTCTCATATGTAACTCAAATTTCTTAGATGTAAGATGATATGGATTTTGACATGCCCAACCAAGTGGACGTATGTTGGGAGTGGAATTGTGAGGGATATTTTACCAGTTAGTTTACATGAGAACCATATATACTGCTAAATTACCGATATATCAAACTACCAGAAATTTCACCATTGGCTGCTAGGTTATCCAATAACATCTGAATCTAACCTCTTTTTTCTTTTCTTTTTTTTTAAATTTTTGTAGGTTCCTGGAGGTAATATGCGGGATTCATTCCTTGTGAACGGTGTTGCATTTAAAAAGACATTCTCCTATGCTGGTTTTGAGCAGCAGCCTAAGAAGTTTGTGAATCCCAAGATACTTCTATTAAACATTGAGTTGGAGCTGAAATCAGAGAAAGAAAATGCGGAGATAAGGTGGAATATTTTGCACATATTTTGAACTTTTTAAGGAGAAATATTTGTCAATTTTTCTCCTATTTATTTTCATCTCATATGTTGCATAGTTTTCAAGTTATGCTGCCTGTGCCTAATCATTTTTTGTACAGGCTTTCAGATCCAGCGCAATATCAATCAATTGTTGATGCAGAATGGAATATTATTTATGACAAGCTGGACAAATGTGTAAAAAGTGGAGCCAAAGTTGTCCTGTCTCGACTGGCTATTGGTGACCTGGCCACACAGGTTTGTTGCTGCTTGCACCTATCATCCATTAGGAGTGACTATCTATCTCCTAAAATAGGTTCTGTGTGAGAAGGAGAAGCTAGAAGTCGGACAGAAGCAACATTAGTCATATGTTCTTGTATCATGATTACGTTGTTTGGGGATACATAATAATGCTGATTTTGTTGAATATGTTGACCACCAAAAAAAGGGCCTGTGTTTGACTGTTTTCCACTCCCTTTTCTATTTGACTTTTGAGATACTGGTGCCATTGTTTAGATAGAGTTGCATTAATTTGTCTGATAATGGCGTTGTCATAGTGTTAAATTCTTAATAAGTTTATGTAAGGAGCAATAGGTTGTAATTTCTCCATTTTATGTTGTCAAGCTATTGGCCATTTGTTTTTCCTCTTCAATTTAATTGCTCATGACATTCCAGGCCTTGCAAAGCATTTCCTTTATGTTTGGCTAATGTCTTTAGCTTTTTGACATTACTATACTCTTGAGTGGTGCTGCAAACTACTTGGAAGGAAGCAGAAAAGAGTCTGCCTGTTTTCCTTATGTTTAGTTTCAGTGTTAACTGTCGCTGCATCCAGTTGAGGCTATAGTTTCCTGAAGAAGTGTTAGGGTTTTGCAAGCAAGATTATCTCACACATGTTTATGCTTTAGGAAACAATGTGAAAATATAGGAAGCAAATTTTAACATGTTTTATCTTGCCAGTATTTTGCAGATCGAGATATATTTTGTGCAGGCCGTGTTACAGAAGAGGATCTGCACCGGGTGGCAGCTGCTACTGGTGGAATGATACAGACAACTGTGAACAACATTATTGATGAGGTTTAACCCTTCCTGTACCTGTAATTATAGCTAGACAAATCAAGACAATGTTCAGGACATTTATTAAATTATGTTACATTTGGATAAATTGAATTTAATCCAGCCGGAATTCTTCATATGTAAAGGTTCTTGGCTCTTGTGAGAATTTTGAGGAGAAGCAAGTTGGAAATGAGAGGTTCAATATATTCAGTGGATGTCCATCAGGCAAGACAGCCACCATTGTTCTTCGTGGAGGAGCAGATCAGGTGTTTGATCATTTCTGTTTGCATGTCTGTTATTCATTCTTTGGGTCTAATTTTTCTTTGAATGGTCTTTAGTTTATTGAGGAGGCAGAAAGAAGCTTGCATGATGCTATTATGATTGTCAGAAGGGCTTTGAAAAATTCTACTGTTGTTCCAGGAGGTGGTGCTATAGATGTAAGAATTACTTCAACCTCCAGCCTAGATTTGGTATGATGTATATATCTTGATGAGTGAAAACGCTTGGATGCAGATGGAGATAAGCCGATTCCTGAGGCACCATGCTCGAACAATACAGGGGAAGTCTCAGCTCTTTATTAATTCTTATGCCAAAGCCCTTGAGGTCAGGTTCTTTTTCTTCCAAGTTACAGGAATTGTTTGCTCTTTTTCCTCCGATTGCTAAGGTTGTCAAATTTAGTATTTCTATTTGCCATTTGAATCAAGTGTGTTAGTGACAATCTTTGTAGTTTGTTCATTTCTACTTCACGTCCAAGATAAAGCAGTAACACTGGTTTGCCAGCTTTATCGATTTTCCTAGATAAAGTTGAGAAATTGATTTTAATGTTGTATTCAGTTAAAGAGGAATGCAAAGATATTTCGACAATAGCATGTCAGATGCCCAGATCATCTGGTGTGGCAAAGGTGTGGTTTCCCTTGGTTATTCGTGGTTCAAAATTAACTTTATCTATGGGATGTACCTCTGGTGGATGTTTATGAAAACTGGAATGCTGTATAACATGATTGTACTGTAAAAATTTTCAATTTTAACCGCTTTGATTTTCTCTTGGACTTGATTATTGGTTCTGACCTGCACTTCCTTTAAGAATCCAAATTTGCGATGATTTAATTAACACCAAAAGAGTAGTGTATTGTCCTCTGATGTGAGAAGTTTCTTAAGCTGTTGTTATTACTCTTTTTTCTTGTTTCGAGCATAGGCAAGAGACTGCATCTTATGACTATTATATGGTTGAGGTTGCTGTGGCTAGCCAGGTTCTCTAGATAAGAGTACTTAGCATTCTTGTATAACAGTTTCTTGATGTTGGCTCTACAATGATGTCTTATGGAACTTAAGCCTTGTTCAGATATGTTTTCTATGAAAACTCTCAAATTATGTGGTGATTCATCAAAAAATGAAAAAAGACCCAAAAAAACTCTCAAACTATGTGATGCCTAATTGTGTCTATACTGCAGATAATTCCTCGTCAATTATGTGACAATGCTGGTTTTGATGCTACTGATGTGTTGAACAAGTTGAGACAAAAACATGCCCTTCCATCTGGTACGCCTTTAATTGGATGCACAATAGGTAGTAAAGTACACTTCTATTAAAACATGCGTCCACTGTGTGTTAATGTACCTGCACTTTTTCATTGTTATATTGGTGTTCATTATCAGATGGCTTTATGTTAGATGGTTTCTTATTTCTTAAATTCAACGATATACGCTATCTTGGACAGGTGAGGGTGCACCTTATGGGGTTGATATCAATACTGGTGGCATTGCTGATTCTTTTGCCAACTTTGTTTGGGAACCAGCAGTTGTTAAGGTGGTTCAATCTCTAATGCTGTTCTTCAAGTATTATTCCTTTTGACAAATTATTTTTCAACCATTCTTGTATTTTCTGAAACACTGTGCAAATGTTTCCTGCTCTTGTCCAGATAAATGCTATTAATGCGGCCACTGAAGCAGCTTGCCTCATTCTGAGTGTGGATGAAACGGTGAAGAATCCCAAGGTATTTTTGACTTTATGAAAGCCTTGTATGCTAGATTCTATTACTATTAGACATACTGATGACATACAGAAAGTACAAATCATGCCTTTTTTCTGCTTTTCAAGATTGCTTGGTCTAAGTGAGCTACTCACTTTAAAAGACCTGTTCCTCCTCCCGGCTAGTTCCTAAGGAGTAACTACTGCAGCTCTTAAAATTTCAGAGTATAGTTGGGGAAAAAGTAGTGTTAATACATTTAGTAGGGCCAATCGAACATCTCTCCTATTAGCACAAAATCATACTTCCTCCGTTTCAAAATAAGTGGTGTTTTAGCCGTTGATTTTGTTTCAAAATAAGTGGTGTTTTACATAATCAAGAAGACATTAATGATGTTCTTCCAATTTTACCCTTATTTAAACAGAGAGTTTTACATAACCAAGAAAATATTACAGAGTTGCATTTTTTTCAAGATATTTATTAAGGGTAAGTGGGTAAAAATACATTTTTCTTTCTAGGAATCAGTAATATTCTTAAGGGGTGTGCATGAGCTAAAAGCACCACTTATTTTGAAACGGAGAAAGTAAAAAATTGGCCAATAGGCGACGTCACTCCATGCGCTTCAAGTCTTGAGGTAGGCATCTCACTAAAAACTTGTGCCTAACAAGCATTTCCCTTGACTCGAGGTAAATGTACTCAAGGATGTAACCTAGTGGTCAATATAGTGGGAGGGGGCCCTGAGGTTTTAGGTTCAAGTCCTAGAAGCCAAAAAAAAACACTAGGTGATTTCGTCGCATTTGCTTAATGCAGTGTTACTCGGTACCATGCTGGTGGGAGGTACCAGGTATACTGCATTAATTGAGATGCATGGCATTCATTAATAAAAGAGGGAGAAGAGGTAAGCCATAAGTGAAAAGTAGGAGCCATATGGTATAATCTTTTGAAGTGATCTATTAATGGAAAATTGAAATCATTGGCATATGATATCTGCCGTTAATAGGTTAAATCTGTTGTCGTAGTTTTCTGCAGATAGAGATTACCTTTTTGTCCACAAGTAATGGTTCAATAGTTACAACATGTATGTGGGTCTCTCGGACTTTTCCTGCTTCTTATGCCATGGTCTTTTCAGTTTCTGCATCGATTTACTCAAATTCATCCTTGAGGAAACTTAATTTAAGTTCAGATCTTGCCATCTCTTCTTTCTTTTTTTGTTGTGGCACTTCAATACGAAGTGACCAAGCTTTAGTGGTAAAGAGGTTAGTTGCTACATCCCCATTTGTGGGACCATGCTGGGTATGTTTTTGTTGTTAGGTTAGTTGCTGCATTTTGGAATGTTGCGGGTTTAATTTCTCTCTGCGCTGTTCCTCCAACAAAATAACATGGAATTAGAAAGCACTAAGCCAGCTAGGAGGAAAAAATTGACTATTTATGTTGTTGCTTTACCTTAATTGGCATACCAGAAGTCCTCACCTTATAGTCTGAGCTGGATGTGCACAGAATGGTCTTATGTGCATGAACATTTTTCTTTGAACAGTCTCCCTTGATATTGTGTAAGATATTTGTATATGCAAGTTCTTCAAAACAAATTTTCGGTTCTTTGTAATTTGTGGATAAAGGACATTGTTAAATTGTACTTGGATCTTCCATTTAGATTGAGGGATGGTTATATATATTAAAACAAGAGGGTCATAGCATGAAACCATGCCTTGATATCTTTTTTTCATTTATTGGATTAGCTGGAGATCAGATTGGAGTATCGTTGGTTCCCCTTAATCCCTATAGCTATCCAGATATTAGGCTTACGATGTGCCATTATGCAATTCTAAAAGCTGGTTAGTTGAACTCCAAATTTGAGATGATATACGCCAACCCATTTTTGAAGTTTACTTTATTTTACTCGTCTAAATTTGGTGCTGTATGTACTAGTATTTTTCCTCAGATAGTATAAGTGGTAGCTGTTTCCTTCTAAATTGCAGTCTGAGAGTGCACAAGGAGAAGCTGCTGCAGGTGCTATGGGAAGAGGGCGTGGACGTGGGCGTGGAATGAGGCGGCGATAGGTTTCTTTGTCAGTGCTTTTAGGATTCAGCTGTGATTTCTTGGGTTACAGGGTGCCTTTTCCATAGTTTACGCTTCATTCGAGTTGGAAAAAAAAAAAAATTGGTAGGATAAAAGAAAAGGCTGGTGAAAAGGGAAGGAGCGAGGTGTTTTGGACTGTTTCATAATCAAATTCATACATGGTGTGATCCCCATTTCTTTTAGAAAAATCACGCTAATTGTGCCTTCTTGAAACTGGCAATGCTTGAAATGAAAAAATGGACATGAGTTCTCTGTAGGCTGCGAAGAGCATCATTGCATTTCAACAAGGGCAAAATGGAAGAAATCATCATATATCATCATATATATTATATATATATATTATATTATATTACTGTATATGAGAAGTTCTTGAAGTTAAAGTTGAATTATGATTTTGCTCCTATCAAAATTAAAATATTTAATAATTTAATAGTTATATTAAATTAGAAATTCATTTTAATGCTCCACATTGTGTAAACATTAAATCTAAACATAAATTGTCTTAAAAAATTATAACTACGGGGAATGTATTTTGTGTGAACTTTTGGTGATTCAATTGATCCGTTATAAAAAATGTCTGCCATGAAAATTATTTGCTATTAAAGTAAATTGCTAATTAATTATCTGCTAAACAGAATTATCATCCTTTCTCCATCTATATGTTATCAGCTACCACAATAAACTGCTAATTTACTATTGTAGTTTTTATAGAATATTACTATTCTGCTGATGAGCTTCTATATGAGATTTTAAATCTGCAATATGCATAACCATCACTATTAGAAGAAATAATATGAAAACTTCATATTTATGAGGTAAATTTATTTATTTTTTGTTAGTTTTATGATTATTCATAAAATTGTATACTCTTTTTTATGCTAATTCACAGTAAGCAAAGACTCTCCACCGTTATTAGTCGTTTCTCTGTAATAAATAGCTAAAAAAATAAGCTCTTCTATTGAGATTATAAGGAGAAAAAGCAGTGATAAAGAAAAATAATAAAAGATATTTTACAATTATGATCGATATTTAAATTATGTATTGTGATGACATATTTAACTAAAAATTGTCAAGTCGAATACTTGATATATTATAAGAATTTCATAATTGAAGTCGTTTGAATATTACTTTTGAAATTCATTCAATAGCAATTTTTCAATATGATGTGCCTTCAAATGATAATAATACCGGTGAGTAAGCTCATCATTCATTGCTTTGTGCTTGAATTCCCTTCAATTTTTATGGAACTCATCGTACACTTATTATAATATTTTAAGGGAAAGGGTCAAATTTAACCCTCTATTTTAGTTTAATAACTAATTTTATCTTCCATTATACTATAGGGCCAAATATATTTTTATTTTACCAAACTATTCAAAAATACCCCTCATTTGGATTGAATCCCCAAATATATAAGGAGTATTTTAAATAGATTTGCAATATGACACTTAAAATCGAGTTTGAAAGACTTATATTAATCGAAGTGTGTCAGATTGACCAAAGCGGTTTGGCAAAGCAACACATGATATATTTGTTAAAGTTTAGACTTTTTGAAGTTGTGATTTTTTAATATTTAAAATTATATTTAAATATTATAGAAAAAAATATGAAATTTTATGAGTGAAACTTTAAGAAATTTAAAAATTAATTTGATATAATTTTTGAAAATTTTAAAATTAAGTGTTTTATAAATTTTTAAATTTATCAAATTTTTTAAATAAATATCTTTAAAAAAAAACATAAAACGACGTAGTATAAACCTTAGAAACTTACAGGGTGTAAAAATTCACAATTACGATTTTTTTAATATTTTAAAATTTAACTTTTAAATATTTAAATTTTAAAATTATATCAAAATAAATTTTTAATTTTTTAAATTTTCACTTATAAAATTTCATATTTTATATATTCAAATATAATTTTAAATATTAGAAAAATCACAACTTCAAAAGTCAATTTTCTTCAAATATATCATGCATTGCTTTTTGTCAAACACGATGACATACCGTTAATATAAATCATCAACTTCGATTTTAAGTAATCATATTCAAATTTCATTTAAATACCCCTTATATACAGGGGATTCAACTCAAATGAGTATACTGATAACGACGGGGTATATTTTGCCCATATAGTATGACGAAGGTAAAATTAGCTATTAAAAGTAAGAGGGTATATTTGACTTTCTTTTCCTATTTTAAAGTAGTTATACTAATTAGTATGAGATACTGCATACAACACACATATTTGAAGACTAGTATATATATATAAATTAAAAGAATGAACTTTCTAATTTGAAAGTTAAATTATCTAAACATTTATATAAATAATTAAATATCTTAATTATCCTAAATAATGTAATTAAAAGCCGCAAGTGAATTATCAGGGTCATTCGCGCAAATGCTCTTATTTGAGTGCAGTTTTTAATTTTTTCTCCTCCAAATTTCACAAATTAATCGGTCTTTAAATTTTACCCTTCGCAACTTTGACTTAAACTAAAATGACAATAATAACCCTAATAGAAACATATATAAACTTTTCGCATCTTATTTTTTCATAACAAACTTCGCATAACTATACATTCTTCGAAACTGACTCTTTGCAAAGATAACAACCTATCAGCCAAGCGTTGATCTACTGATGCCTCATATGACTCAATAACAATTTCTCCGTCGACTATGCTTATTCAAATTACGTCGAAAAAAGATAAATACATAAAATTAGTAATATTCAAAATATCACAATTTACATATAGTAATTATTATGGATTGGATCAGATTTAATGCTTTATTTCAATTTCTACAAGTTAATATATAAGTTGGTCGCTAAGATTTTTTTGTTTGGCATTTGTTGGCATATTTTTTGCCCTAGATGCATGACTTAAGCCACTAAACTGTGTCTTGTATCATAAGTTCTACTGCGAACTTGTGTCTTGAACATAATTTCTTTTGCTTTTATATTAGTTTTGATTAATGTTGTTCGGTAATAATTGTGCACTTGTTAAAAAATAACGCATATGTCTATATAACTTGTATGTGAAGTTCTGTCTTCTGCATAACTTGTCCTTTTGTTGAAATAATTTCATTTGCTTGGATGAATAACTTTGACAACTAGTGTCTTGAGGCATAACTTAAACCTAGTGTGCCTTATAGCGTAATGTCTTTGTGTTTTCATGCATAACCTATACGGTTGATCTTGTGCTTTCAGCCATAAGCATGTCTTTTTTTTTTTTATTGTGCAAATTAAAATTCTTTTACCTTTTTGGATTTATAAATTTGGCAACTAAACTTTTGTCATTGGGGCGTAACATACGCCCTTTGAACTTATGCCACCATAATTTCTTTTGTCTTTTCATGCATAACCCACGTAAGTAGAACTTATGCCTTCTGCCTGCTTGTGTCTTTGGGTTTATAATTTCTTTTGTCTGGATGCATTTTGGCAATTTAAATAAATCTTGTGCTTTTTGGGTCAACTTCATCAACTGGAACTTATGCTTTTTATTATAACTTGTACTTTAGGGCGTGATTTTTTATTCATGCATAACTTCTGGCTAGAACTTATGTTTTCTACCATAACTTGTGTTTTTTTGGACATGATTTTTTCATGCATATTTTCTACAATTAAGAAAACTTATGCATGCATATAACTTGTTCATTTGAGACATGATTTTTTATGCATAACTTTTTGCGTTGAAACTTATGTCTTCTACCAATCTAAAACATCTAGGTTGCTTTAAACTTTTGCATTTGGGCATATTGTACTATACCATGTACTTGTTACGTAATATATTAATATTCAAAATTATACAGTACTTTTGAGGTCTAATTAAAATATTTTATGCAAAAATTTAAACTATGATAATAACTTTGCATCTACATAGCTTTAAACGATAAATGAAATGTCAACTACAAGTATATGGATCACAAGACAAAATTATTACTTGTCAAGGATGGGATAACCTTGAGAAGAATTTAGTGGCGGATATCATACTCACATACAAAACAAACATATGGTTTTGATACTAATGAAAAACATCAAATGAATGCATATAACAAATGATGATGAGGCTAACACTTGCATGTATTTACTCAAAATAAGCGGCTTAAAAATTCTCGTTTCATACTAGAGTTTATTACAAGTAAGGCACAATCGGTGATATCGAGATAAATTATAACAACCTTATACAACAAAGGGAAGGAGAAAGGATAGAAGAAATTGATGCAAAAAAAAAACTCTAGCTTACTAATAAAACAAATAAAGATGCAGTGCTGCTGGCGGCCAGGGAACTCCCTTACCAGACTTACATAAGTAAAAATTCATTCGTCCAGTTGAACATCTCACCCAACTCAACACCGAGAAGACCCACAAAGAATATATATCTCATGATATGCAAGTCAACATTATTGAATAGAATCATATGCAAGTTTGAATTTCTAGTCTTGGGTAGTAAATTCAATTAGTAGAACAATCTCAAGGAGAGTTATCCAATGTTAGAAAGACGGTCCAAGAGGAAAGGCCTGGCGAACAATGATTTCGGCTTAACGCATCAATGGATAAAGTATAATTGGGGGCTAGTTTCAAAAATAAAAATGACGTTCAGAAATGCATAAGTAACATTGTAATTAAACATCATCAATAGTACAAGGTATACAGAGTGTTCACAAAAAAAAGGTTTTACATCAAGTGTCTTGATAGAGGCGCATTTGAACTCTGCAGTTCAAGATTAGAAGAATTGAACTTTTCAAAGTGGTTAAGTTTAAAAAAGACATCTTTTGCTCCATTGACTTCATTGCCTCTGAATGAGGAACACGGCGTCGGGGTCATACGTGACCTGCTTGGACATTGTACATCACGCTATAAGAGATTACTCAAAATTTATAATGGGAGAAACGTGGGCAGTACGACTTGCACGTTGATTAGCCTGGCTTATTACGTTTTCTTCAATATGCTTACAATTTGATCGAGAGGAACCCGGAAAATAACTACAAGATGCTGCCACAATACCTTTACATGAAGAAGGAGGGAATCCTACACACATAAACTTGAAGTGGGATGATGACAAAAAGATGTATGTTTTTCGCTTATGAACGATTGGTGGTTGAAAATATTGCACATCAATAACAATGATTGACACAACATTCTTGAAGTCAAAATATCGTGACGTCCTCTTCATGGAAGTAGCAAAGGATCAGAATAACAACATATTTCCTTTGACATTTGCAATCACAAACTCACGAGAACAATCAGTCATATGATTGGTTCTTTAGGCAGATGAAAAGAGTGTTTACTAGATGGGATAACCTATCGATTCTACGTGATAGTCATTCGCGGCGTGCACATGCAATCAAGAAGAGTATCCGGAGGTTGTTAATGAGCATATGCATCTATCATATGAAGAAAAACTTGAAGAAATAGTTCATATACGAAGCAATTATAACACTATTTCGCAATGCAACAACTACCTACATGAACGGATTTTACTACTTACATTTCGGGACAGCTGTTCGCACACAAATTGGCTCTCCGCGCTTAAAATTATCTTTTTGGACTTTATAGTCATTAAATAGCAAAAACATATTTTTACATATTTTTCAAACTTTTAACAATCTATTGATAATTATCCTTATTTAGAATTTTTGATCAATTTATTGTCACCTATTTACTTTTACAATTTATTTATAATAATCCTTAATTATATGGATATTATGATCTTATCAATTAATTATCATTATACATTTTTAATAATCATTACTTTTTCACATACATCTCCACATACACAACACAAGTACTACAATTTATCTGAGGAAAATTGTAAGAATTAATTAAAAATGCGAGATAAGAAAAAAGCTCATAATTTTGGAACAAAGTGATATAACATTGCCTATATAAAGAGATCTTCCACTCTCGTTTTTCTCACCACTTCACATTACCTCACATTCATTTCTTCTCTTCTCTACACTCTTAACATTTTTCTTTTCATTTTTGTAAAACTAGCAAAATATTTTCTTCTCTCTAAATTTTTTTAACATTGTCTTTTTTTTTTAATTAGGCATTGTCCTTATATTATTTGCCACAATCGTCTTAACATTATTCATGCGCACAGCTTTATATTTATTTATATATTTGTCTTTATATTTATTCATACATTGTCTTTATATTTATTCATGCATTTGTCTTTATATTTATTCATACATTGTCTTTATATTTATTCATGCATTTGTCTTTATATTTTGTTCATACATTGTCTTTACATTTACTGGAACATGTTTATTTATTTAAATATTATATTTGTATTTGTTAATATGTTCATCTTTATATTTATTCGGCATTTGTCTTTATATTTATCATATTTCTTTATTATATTTATTCGTGTATTTTATTTATTTATACATTGTTGTTATATTTATTTATGCCTTTGTTTTTATATTTATTCATGTATTTATTTTTACATTCAACCATGTATGTCTCTACATTTACTCATCCATTTTATTTATATTTTATTCACACATTGTCTTTATATTGTTCATGCATATCATCTCTACATTTTAAAACGGGTGAAAAATCATTTTGCATCCCAATTTTGCTTTAAAAATTAAACTTCCCCTCAACTTTGAATAATAAACATTCTCCCCCCTTATCCTAATTGACTTTTTTAAAATATTGTTTTATCCTTACATTATCAACTTCGTCTTCTTCTTTTACTTCTTTAAAATCATAGCTTCTTTTAATGCATTTAATAATTTTTTAATTAAAAAATGTTAATTTAATATAATTAAAAAATTCTTAAAATTAAAAAAAAACTAATTGAGTATAAGTTAATGGCGTTCTATAATTGAAGTAAGTGCGAGGAATGAAAGTAATGTTATTAATAGTCAAAACTCTAATATTTATTTATACAAATAAAAATAAAAGGTAATAATAATTGTATAAATATTTCTCAATGTGAAATTCAAAAAATAAATAAAATAAAGAAATTAAAAATTATATATTTATAATATAAATTAATTTTAAACTATAATTTGCGAAATATTCTGAGTAATAACAATCAAACTTTATTTATTTATTAACATAAGAATAGAAAAGAGGAGAAACATAAATATACACACACATGCATGCACATACATATATGCACATTTAATCGTATAATATTTTAATAACAATAATAAAAAAAAAATACTAAATATCATTATATTTGTGCCAAATTCGTAGACGTATTGTTCTGCTTATGTTTGTTGGTAATTTAAATAAGAAATATAATATCATATGTTAAAAAATAAATATTATATGTCATATAAAAAAGTATTACATAAATGGAGGATTAAAAACAACAAAGGGTAAATAGATATTTTAAAAAGTCAATTAGAATAAAGGGGGAAATATCTATATTGTTCAAAGTTGAGGGAAAAATTTGATTTTTAAAATAAAATTAGGGAGTGAAAATGATTTTCACCCTTTTTAAATCTTTTTTCTCTAAATTATTTTACACTTGAAAGCATTTTCTTTTACTTTTTGTCAATACCCTCACACTACATGCTTATTTTTTTTTCTCTACGCATACTACACCAATTTTAGGATCAAATCTTATCCACTCTTTTGTTAATTTTTTTTTTCAAAAGACTTTATGTCAAACCACCTTTTAAAAAAAAAAAGGTCAAATTATTTTTTCAAAAGACTTTTTGTCAATCACTTTTTTAAAATTTTATGTCAAAAATTACTTTTTTCTTTATAAAAGAAGCTTTATATTATATCCGTTAGTTTAGGGCTTTTTCTAAAATATTTTACCCCAACTTATGCCTGAACGGGTTAACTCTGACGACAGACACAATTTCAGAAAAATAAATGCGGCACACTTACGCCGGAAGGGACAAGAATTAACTATAGCGTACAATTTCAAAATTCTAAAATATTTACCGAAATTATACTTGAATAGGCAAAATCTAACGGCAAACACAATTTCAAAAATATAGATGTTGCACGCTTAGGCCTGAAGGGGCAAGAATTGACTATAGGGTACAATTTTAAAATTCTAAAATATTTTACCCAACTTATGCTTGAATAGGAAAAATGTAACGATAGGCACAATTATAGAAAAATGAATGTTACACATTTATGCCGAAAAAGAGCAAGAATTGACTATAGGACACAATTTTAAAATTCTAAAATATTTACCCGACCTATGAATGGGAAAATTTGCCTATAGACACCATTTCAGAAATTTAGATGTTGCAAGCTTACACCCGAAGGGGCAAAATAGACTATAGGGAATAGTTTAAAAATTCTAAATTTACCCAACTTATGCCTGAACGAGAAAAATTCGACTATAGGACACAATATCAATATTATAATATTGTATACTTACGCCTGAAAGAAGCAAAGAATTGACTATAGACATAATTTTAAAATTCTAAAAATGTTACAACTTAACACTATTAAGGGCAAAATTTGACTATAGACACGGTTTTGAAAAATTCACACATGGCACACTTATGCTTGAGTGGAAAAATTTAACTACAGGGCACATTTTTTAAAATCAACAAGTGTTACGTAACTTATGCTTGAAGAGGTAAAATTTGACTATAGGCACAATTTCAAAAAATTCACATATTACACAACTTATGCTTGAATGGACAAAATTTAACTACAAGGCACATTTAAAAAAATCAACAACTGTTACATAATTTATGCCTAAAGAGGCAAAATTTAATTATAGACACAATTTAAAAATAATAAAAATATTAAACATCTTACCAAAATTTGACTATAGACACAATTTTAAAATTCTAAAACATTCACACAATTTATGCTCGAATGCCCAAAATTGATTATACGGAGAATTTTAAAATTACAGAAATATTACACAACTTATGCATGAAGAGTAAAAATTATCTAATTATATATTTTAGAATATCATTGTGTGTGTGTGTGTGTGTGTATATATCAAATAATATAAAATAGACGAAAAATACCTAAATTTTACAATAAATAAATTCAAAAAAAGCAAAAAAAAAAAGTTACTGCTAATCAATAAATGAACTAAAAAATCGAGAGCAAAGAGAAAGAGATGGCAACGACAAATAAAGAGAAGCAAATATAAGTCTCGAAAGATTAACATAAATAAGAATATTTTCGTACACAAATTATTATTAAATGCATTTTAGGGGTAAAATTTAAAGACTATGGATATGAGGGGCAAAAATTAAAGATCGGGCACTTCAGCTGTGTAAAAACTTGTTCATTGGTGCAGGTAGGGGTATGAGTACGAGTATGGTTACGGGTACGGGTACGGCTACCTCAGACTAGTTAATTATTAGAGAGAATTATTACATTGTATGTTATGTGAGGCAATAACGTTACCAAATTTAGCCCATATTTTAACGCTTACCTAATTTAGCCCAATTTCTATATAAATTGGAACTTACTTTTCATCTCTTAATCCAACAACCCCAAAACACAAATCTCTTCCTCCATTTTGATTTTTTCCTTCTTTTTCTTTTATGTTGGTATTGTTGTAAGCATAAATCTATAGGCAGCCATTGTTGAAGTTCAAAGCTTCAAAATTTAAAAATTGAATTTTCGTAAATAAACTTCGTTTCAAGTGAGTATTATTAGATCGGTACGTATTGAGGAGCCTAAATCTGAAATTGAGGGTGATTTAGTGTAGTTTTTGAGGTATTCTGAATGAATCTAATGCTTGAAGTCAAGGAAAAAGATGAAGTCAGTTTTTTGTATAATATTGTAAAATAGTGTATAAACACTTCTTGAAAATTTGTATAATGTTGTATATGGGGTATAATATTATATACCGATTTTTTAATAGTTTTTTCCGCTGATTGCCCCTATCTTGGGGGTGGTTTTTAATTTTTGCCCCTCAATTGGTGGTCTTTAATTTTTTTTCCATTCAATATTTTAATTAATAAAAATGCAATAAAAGTATCCCTAATATTTTTATAAATATTCGCAAGTTAAATAAAATTCCTAGGCAAATTTTTTTTATAAGACATAGGTCAGCCCTCGAAGGCACAAGTTCATGCTACTGAATTTTTGTCCTAAGTTACAAGTTCAATAGGAGCAGTTCAATTGCATGAACTTCTACTTCTAGGCACAAGTTCCCTACTCAATTTATGCCTCAACACATAATTCATGTTATTGAATTTGTGCGTAGAGGTAGCAATCATGCAATTAAATTTCTGCCCTATAACAGAAATTCATGCAATTGAATTTCGGCCTTATGAATTTCTGCCACAAGACAAAGTTCACGTAATTAAATTTTTGTCCCAAGGCAAAAGTTCATGCTATTGAACTTCTGTTCCTTAGGCACACGTTCATGTTACTTAATTTATGCCCTGAGGCATAACTTGTGTGAATTTATGTCTTAAAACATAAATTGGGCTTATGTCTTGAGGCATAACCTGTGTAAATTTATGCCTTAAGTAATAAATTGGGCAAAAACTTATGACTTGCGAATTTTTGCGTTAAGACATAAATTGAGCTTATACCTTGAGGCATAACGTGTGTGGATTTATGCTTTAAGACATAAATTCGGCAAAAACTTATGCCTTGCGAATTTTATTCCTGCCTTGATTTTTTTTTGGGATGTTAAGAGCATTTCTGACCTTGTTTTTGTTACTTAAAGTGACGAAGGACAAAAATTAAAGATCACAAATTTAAGGAACAAAAATTAAACACCGTACCAAGTATTTGTGCGAATGACCCAATTTTTTAACCACTACTTTGAAAAAATAGTGAGCTATACAACTAAAAAACTTAAAAAT
>JACEIK010000268.1:321940-420985 GCA_018107945.1 Datura stramonium
GGTAATCTTATCAGTACTCGGCCATCTCCTTGATTTTGCTTTTTATTGGGAAAAATACTCGTTGTTTTGAGTGCCGTTGGTCGTATGGCATTTGCAGGAGAAACCATTCGGAACTGTAGAATATTCAGACGATACACTGTACTATAATAATGGAAGAACTGGTAAGAATAAGAAGCTATTAGAATTGCAGAATCAAATGGGTATTTGAAAAATGGCATTTTTGAATTCGGTCATCTTGATCAATCAGCAGTTACTAATCCTGTTTTTCTTTTGAATCAGAAAAAGGATGATCTTTTGAGTGAGATAAAGCAACTACAAGAAAGAATTGACGGTGATCCCACTGCTCAGAGGATGTTGTCGCTTCTCGAAACGTCCAAGGTGGGTGATGATCTTCCGGATTTATTTATCTTTCACTCTTTTTTTGCTCGATTTTAAAATGCTCTTACTTTTTAGTATAGGCCTTTTAGGATGCATAGAGAAGCCATTTCTAACTTTGTACATTCCTTGTATATGCTTAGTTTTTGATGGGTTTAGTGAGCTCTTCTCTTCTGAAATAACTTTTTGCTACTAACGGCGGTAGAAAAACTATCATTATTTAACCTAAAATTCCTTTATTAGATCAATCAGTTAAATTATTAATAATGAGGTCATAATTATTGTAGCTAATTCAAATCTTGTTGGTCCTTGCTAATGTGAATGTAATTGCAAATAAAGATTCGAAAATAACAAGACGGTTAGCCAAATTGAGATAATTGATAGTAGTAAGAGATAAAGATATTCTTTTTGTATTTTCCGGCCGGTGATGGTGAACAATGATCAAGAATAGCGATAATTGGAACATTTTCAGTAACAAGTATAGTAAAATGTGTATTCAAGTGAATTCAAATGGTTACAATAGTGGGGGAATTTATAAGGTAAGCCGGTAATAGCAGCTTCAGTGATTCACGCCTGTTTCAGCCGTTACATGGCTAAGATCATTGGCATTAGATGAGATTAAATGGAATCCCAGATATCTCGGAATCTGGCCATTGTCATTGTTTGAGTTATCATCTGTCCTGGCACTATGAACCTCCCCGGATGGATTCTTCCGGGCTCCTTCCGTCTGTTGTGAATAAGGCGGGTCCAAGAGATGATTTCGGGATGGTCCAACAGGTCTTTTGTCTGATTGGTGTTGACCGACTTAACGGTTGACTGTAGTCCTCTCTACGCTTGCCACATGTCTTGACAAATAGTCTTTGCTTCCGGTATATGTTTACCAATACAATCATATTGTTGCAAATTGGTCCTTGTGGGTGATTAAATTATTACAATGTTAAAATCGTTTCTACATTTTAGGATGAAATCCTTGTCTTGACATGAAATATTTAACCTGAATATCTGCTTCCTTTTGTGATCACGTAGATGAGCATCATTTGTTGCTTAACCAATATCTCAACCTTGGTCAGATTTTAAATCCTAAAAAAAAGAAAAGATTCCATGCAATTCTATTGAGCTCAATTAATCTTTTCTCGACGTTCTCATCATCTTTCTTCTCTTATTATGTATACTCAAAATTATGGAAGCATTTTGTTTTTTTAATTTCCTTATGAAAGATCTGTCTTGTCTCATGCGGGCTTCTTCTTTGATGTCCTTCCATGCTTAAATTAAATGCATATGACCAACTTTTGCTTTGGATTCTCTTAGGCACTTGACAAACAAAAATCTGAACTCCAATCTAGGTTCATCTTAGAACATGTTAAATTGCAAACTAAGGTTGATGAGTTTGAGGAGCTACTGCAAAGAGGCAAAGAGGGGAAGTTATCCGAAAGTTTGGACCATATTTTTCAGGACTCCAATGGGAAGCTTGATTCTGCAAAGAGGGAAAGAAAACACTTTACTTTTTTGCTAACGATAACAAATAACTAATAGATTGAATTATGCCCCTTGCTGACAAGTCACACAATTAAGTTTTATTTGTTAAAGGAAAATGTCAGCAATGAATTCATGTAAAATGGGAACTTGCTCCAGTACTTTACCTTATAAACAAAAGGGCACTTGCTCCATGTTCAGCTAAAAATATCTGTATCAGTGAATCCAAAAAATATATTTTCTTTTGTCATTCTATTTTACTATTCTCATTGAACTTCTTCTCCTTGTTCATAAAATAGGCAAAAATGTTTCTAATTTTTTCTGAATCACTTACCTCTATTGAGTTTAAGCTTCCGATATGGCCACAAGTGTTGTATCCTATCATTTGGATTTGTTTTTCATTATCTTGGATGTTGATTCTGTTATTATCTAGACCTAGTGCCAAATAATTAGCCGAGTTTGTGCTGAAAAGTAGAAGGGCGTGTCCATTAACCACCGAGTTTCAAACAGTGCTTCACAGCCCTCGAGATTCTTTGTTATTAAAAAAAACAATTAACTGAGTTTTTAGTTGACAGTAGCTTGGTGTGATTCAATGATATGTTATTTGCTTTCCTTAAAAGAAAAATTTAGACAAGTTTGGCCTATTAAGATTGTACATGAATGCACCCAAGGGTGTGGCCTAGTGGTCAATGAAGTGGGTGAGAACCATGAGGTCTCGGGTTCAAACCTCAGCAGAGACAAAAAAATACTGGTGATTTCTTCCCATCTGTCCTAGCCTTGGTGGACAGAGTTACCTGGTACCTATTGCTGGTGGGAGGTGACAGGTATCCCATTGAATTAGTCGAGGTGCACGCCCGGACACCACGGTTATAAAAAAAAGATTGTACATGATTTACGATTAGTTAGGACTGATTTATTTAGGGTTGATTTGAAATTATAAACTTATCATATTGTAAGCACTTGTAGTTTATAAATTCCAACCAAACTTGAGGGAATAATCAAACTTCTGAGTTGAATTCTCCCTAATTTCTCATGGCACCAAAACCAAGTTAGAAACCATTTTGAGAGTCGCCCGATCCAAACAGAGGTTGCTAGTCCGAGTCAAAATCCTTGTCCAAAGCTTAAGTCCTTTTATGTCGCCTTCCATTTCTCACCATCACCCTAGGAAGTTGTCTAGTCCTAGAGACCTTTTCTAGAAGTCCTACATTGGATGGTTCGTTGTTGATCGTCACTTGCTGCCAAGCCGTGTAGCAATTTGACACATGTGTGGCCTACTTTACGACGACCTTATTCATTGAATCATTCACCAGAAGACTTCTTAACTTTTGGAGAAACTTGGTGGATTTTGTTTTTACTGGGCAAAATCATATCTTTTGGAGGTTGATTCACATAAATGAGCATTAAATAAACCAAATAGTCATTAATGATTTCATTGATGGTTGGATTATGTCTTGAGATGAAAAACCCTTGTGGAAGTAGTGTCCTAGCTCAAGAGTTTGAGAATTGGGATTAAGTTTCCAACATCTCGACTTTTATAGTGCTGAGACCTCAGACCAATAATGCTATGGTGTGGCTATCGCATGAAGAGTCTCTTGTTCATACTGTGGCGTTGCTATCACTATATCACATGTCCCGATCAGCTTGCTAGGCAGGTTTCATGCATTGGCCACGTAGTGTCCATTAAGAGTGCTGCCTCACCTTGTGAATTTCCTTACCCGGATCACGTTACATCAGCTGGCATGCTATACCACGACCCACCTATGGCCTCGCGTGGTGTGCACGCCATAGCGCGACACGTCGTAGCCAGCCCAGCCTTTAAATTTATGTGAGGCCCCTAACAGAGGGCAGGCTGATGAGGTGGGTCTAACAGGACTGACAGGCTTTAGGCTGGTATACTTTTGAAGATAAGGTGCACATGACACCTTAGGTGAATCACATATCGAAATGGGTAACGGAAGTAAAAAGTTTTATAAGGCATAATTCGAGTTCACATGGTATGTGTGCTTTTGGGGCTTGGTGTTGCGTAGCCCGAAAGATAAATCCGTGCAGACAATACATGCCATGGACTTGGGTTTTGACAATTTTAATTCCCTTTTTGCTATGTCAACTTACCTCCAACTTACTTCCAACACCCAAATCGACATCTGCAGCAATATTCAAACATCATAATTAATTATCAGCACATAGTATCACTCATTTGGCATGTTTTAAAGCATGACACAAGTTTAACTCTACCTCAAAACATGCGGGGCATTATAAATTGAGTCTGGATGCATAGCCACCAACTTTTTCAATCAGAATGATTAGCTAGTAGATGTTCTTACCAAATCCCATGGAAGACCTTGAATCGAGTACATTTGAAACAAGCTTAGAGCTTATGATATGTACGCTCCAATTTGGGGGGAAGTGGTAGGATTGTACAACATTTACAATAACTAGAATTGATTTTATTAGGAATTGATTATGATTTATTTCGTGAATATACACTTACTATATTGTAAAAGAAGTTACAATAAATTCCCAACCAAACTTGAGGGAATAATCAAGCTTCTTACTTGATTTCTCTCTAATTTCTCATGGACGGGCCAACTTGAGTAGCCTTTGTCTGGTATGCAATAGAAAACCGTTTATGCTTTGTTTGTTGGGTTGGATGTTCATCACACAAACTTAGATGTTGCTTCAGTTTTACCAAAATTATAAAGAATTATATCTACTCTGAATTACACCATCCTGTTCTTTTTAATCAATGGTCTATTGTCTTGGCTTATTATGCTGTATGAGTCTTTTGTACATCACTTCTGCATTGTTATGCCCCCTTTCAAGATACTTTTGGAGGTTGTAGTTGTTATGCTGATTTTGAAGAATTTCTAGTTGGTAAGGACTGATATTATAATTACTAGATTCTGCTTTACCACAAGAAGGGAAGATGGAAGGGAAGATGCAGGGCATGGGACATTGCTCCATTTGCTCTTATGTGTGTAGTGTGGAGAGAAAGAAATAGAAGAACTTTTGAAGGACTTAAATATGATTTTGTATTTTTGAAGAATAGCCTTTATCCCTCATGTATTTTTGGTGCATCCATGTGATTCCTATTTGTTCGGATGTTTTTTTTTTGGTATTCTACTTGTATACAGGAGTTTTTCCTTTTTTTAATGAAATTATTCCTTACTTGATCAAAGAAAAAAAGGAAGTAAATAAATTAACACTTGTTTGGGGAGGATGTTGAGAAACATACAAAATAGAAGGTTTCTTCTGGCTCAAAAAAGGTAATCTAAGATGGAAGTACGAACTTGAGGGTATAAATTCCCTCTGCTACACTTATGGTTATTGTGGGAATTAAAGATCATCATGTGGTCAAAAGGATGCATTTAACATTCACCTTCTATAGCTGGTGTTATTTGCAGTATTCAACTAATTATAAGCTTTAAATTATAAGCATGTGTTCTTACTCAAAAAAATTATACACATGTGTTTGAAAAAGAGCACTTTCATTTTTCCGCACAAGTGAAATCACCTCCAAACTAGACTTATTTGAAACTCCATCTGAGGACTATAGTTAGGTGCAGACAAAAGCTTGCAGTCAGTGTTAAATGTAGAGGATAAATGTGGATTCAAGGTATAAATGTTTCAGTTAATCAGATTATATCTAACAAAAAGCCAGTATTTATGGATCAAGATTTTAAGTTTCTCTTATACAGGTGATTCAAAATCTCTTGTTCTCACTAACTTAAGTTGACTACGTTCTCACTAACTTATCCTTGTTTCTAGGACATTATTTTTCATGTCTTCCTTCAGAATTCCACTTTGGCTAGTATGAAATATTCTGCAAGAGTTAGTAATCTAGAAACTTTAAGGGATTGAAAGAACTGGGGCCAAATGTTGCTTTAGCTGTGTGTGAAATAACGATTTGAGAGAAAATATTACAATGATCCATAAATTAATTTTCTTTACACTGAGCCCTATTTATGTACAAACTTTACACGACACATAATACCTATCTTCATATGCGGGATTATTAGTTATTATACCAACTATCTAAGACTTCCCCTCAAGCCGTTGCATATAAGTCATGTGTCTCTGATGAAGTGACAGTCAATCTCAATGTGTAGTTCTCTCATAGAACAAGTTTCATCTGGCTGATTTCTCCAAACTTTATTTCTATGAGCAACTGTTTGATCGAAACTAGCTCAGACATTGCCATAGCCATTGCTTGATATTCTGCTTCTGCACTAGATCGAGCAACCATATTCTTTTTCTTGCTTTTCCAAATCACCAATTACCTCCTATTAAAACACAATATTCAAACGTAGAACGTCTATTAGAAGGTGATCCTACCTGATCAGTGTTTGTATATTCAATGATTTGCTCATGGCCTCAATTTTTGAATTGAAGTCCTTTGCATGGGCTGATTTTATAAATAGTGAAAAAAGGTGAAAAAAATCACTGTACTATCAGAAAACATTGTTCTGGGGACTGTTTACTGAAGAAATTCTAGGTGGGGTTGGAAACAACAAGTGACCGCCACTTTCGAAAAGAATCTAACTTGAAGAATATTGGAAAACCACCTCATGCGTCAACGAGTGACTTCGCTCGCTCACCAGAACCCTAGCTGCTAATGGCGCATGCAGTGTTGGCTGCCGGAAAGTCTTACTGGGGTTTGATCTCCGGTTGATGACGAATTGTGGTAGTGTTGGTTTTCACACAACACCGAATTAAGAAGAGGATGACGCAAAAAAAATGAGCAAGTTGCTAGAAAATTGATGCTCGGTGACTGTGTTCTATTTTCCCGAATGTTTCTCATCAGAGCTCTGATACCATGTGTGAAGTAGTGACTCGAGAAAATGTTATTAAAATGCATAAATTAATTGTCTTGCATTGAACCCTATTTATATAGAGTTTACACAATATATAATACCCATCTTCCAATGCGGGACACTTAGGTTATTTGGTATGCGGGATGGGATAGACAAGGATATCCCATGGGATTAGCTATCCCGCCTTCTATATGAGATAGCTAATTCCACCATTTTAGTACAAATGATGGGATAAAATATCCTGGGACTAATTAATGCTAATAACCAAACACATGATAAAATATCCTGCATTATCCCGGGATTGTTATTGTTATCCCACCAACCAAACGACCACTTAGTATATTATTATACTAATTATCTAACAAGATGCATACGATAGGATATGTGTTCCTTGCATTCATTGTTTAACAATAAATGATCAATGAAGACAAAAAAGGATAATAGAAATTGTCTCGTGAAAATCCAAAAAGCAAATAAACCCATTCAAAATGGGAATGCTTTTTCTCTTTTCATATCTTTGTGTATTGTATACTCTAAATTTTGCATTTTTTAAGTGTAGTTACCTTGCTAAGTAGCTTTAGAGGTCAACATCTCGCTGGACCCTTTGCTCCACTAATAAGTTTGCATTCTGCAAAAATCTTTTACTATCTCTATGTTGAAGCCAATTTGAGAGTTAAATGCAGAGTTATATTCCTAAGATAGAAATATATATACTCTCTAAAGAATAAAAGGACCACAGACTTTGTTGCTGCTTGTGAGATATTTCTTATTCTGGTACATATGAGAAAGCTTTGTATTCATCCTCTCCTTGGCTAAAGGACTTCCCAGGTCTGGTCTTTAACATGGATCTTGGTTTCTTGTTCTGTACTTCTTGCATACCTCAAGATAAACCCCATCTCTATGCATTTTCGTCTTTTCAGCCCTTAAGAAAACAATGTCGGGTGGGCAGCTCTGGGCATTAATTGCTTTTGTGTTTCAAGTTTTAATCATCCAGGGAAAGTCGACAGAAACTTGGACTATTTGTTAGATAGCCAATGGACCATTTTCAGTTCTACATTAAGATGTTTAGGCTAACAACCATCAGGATTGCTAATTCAAGTATGATAGCATACTTGATCTGCAATCAGTTCTTGTAGCTTCACCTGTCAACTTACATGGCATGCATCTTTCTACTTAAATTTATAGCATCTTTGTTTTTGGATAAGGTAAGATTTAGATTTATAGCATCTTTCTATTTAAAACACAGCATCGTTTTACTTAAGTTCACCACTATCCTATAAACTGCACCTTGATGATGTAAGACATATTAGAATTACAGTTCTTTTTCTTTTGATAGGAACTTGCAGCTAATTTGAGGTCAATTCTTTCATTTAAACGGCAGCTCGATGATGTGCCATCACAAGCTGAACTCATTCAGTATGTTCCTCAATTAGTGCTTTTCCATTTTGTGCCTTATACTCTTCATACCTGCTGAATGTAGAAATCCCTCTTTAATATGTCCAGTCTACAAGGAGCGTGAATGTTGAATCGGTGTAGAATTGTTTTATTTAATTGAAACTAAGTAAATTCTAGCTCTCTGAAAACGTTTATCTGGAGCAAATTCAACCTAAAGATATGTGGGAGTCTTTTTTTTTTTTTTTTGATAATGGTGGTGTCTAGGCCCGCTTGCTTGCAACTCGATTAATTCCAGGTGGTACCTGCTATCTCATTCTTGAAAATCCACACTTTTCCAAACCCAGAAAACAGACGGAATTCTAGGATAGGCCCGCTTGCTTGCAACTCGATTAATTCCACGGGATACCTATTATCTCCCACCAACGTAGGTACCGGGTAATATTTGTCCACCAAGGCTTTGATAGATAGAAAGAAATCACCTAGTGCTTTTGCCTCCACTGGGATTTGAACCTGATATCTCATGGTTGTTAACCTACTTCATTGACTATTGGGCCACACCCTTGGGCCATGGGTGCAAGGTTATGTGGGAGTTTATCCTTATGTAAAGGTACTTGAACTGTTAAGTATCGATCATTTATCAATGAAACTTCATTTCATCCTAAGAGTAAATCTTGTAAGCCCTTAAATTTGTGAAGAGGTGTTTGCTTCTAGAATTAATAGTGTAGTATTTAGCTGCGAGATGGATGAAAGCAATTACTTCTGATATTGATTTAGAAAACCCTGGAATTGGCTTTCACCTGTTGATTATCTGGTTTTAGTTTATTAATGGAACAATCTACACTAGCTGTACTTTATAGATGCTTCAAGTTTATCAAGTGAAAGAGTACCAGTAATCCAGTATACAAAATTAGAGGATCTTATGTTCGACTTTTGTCCAACTTTCAGAGTCTTACTATTGTGAAGTAGCAGGGTGGAATTTGACTCTCCAGCATCCCTCCATGATGATTTGGAGATGAAAACTGCATATTGTAGGATTCAGATGTATTCTGATGGATTATAGGTTCGACAGACTTCTTAGTTCTTGGTTATTTAGGTGTATTGAAATTACTCTAGAAAGATGACAGAACAAAGAATAGAAAATTACATGAGATCACGTATCAAGTAGCAGTTATAGAACCCATCAAGTTGTTTTTTTTTTCTTTTTAATGAGTTGATCCAGGTATAAGAAGTTAGTTCCTCAATTTCCGATATCTTCTGATCTATATCAATTTTCTTGAACCACAACTAAGGTGCCCAGTCATACTAGTGTAAGGGAAAAATAATCTAATTCAAGGTCGTTATGCCATGATATCATATTTCCAGTAGAAGTTCATCCATAAACCCACTGAGTGCAGCAGATAGCAAATTGTGCTCATGCTTTCATTCACTAACCACAACAATTAAAGTGGTGTACTATTCTTCTCTTAAGTGATTGAAGCATGCTCGTTAATACACACATTCTCTCTCTATTTCCCCTTTCTCTCTTTCTGTCAAAAAGTGAGCTGTTGAACCTTTACTTGTTGTCATTAGAGTTCCACACCGGTTACCTTAGTTGTCTTTTGCTTTTATGCTTTTGGATAATCCTCATCACTTGAGCTAGCTTTTGGGGTCGTATTATGCCCAATGTGCATTTTCCTAACGTGATACTAAAGTTAAACCCCTCTCTGATGTTGGGTTACCCAACATTAGGCCACTCAATCATGTTACTACAAGCTTCAGATGTTTAGTCCAGGGCATGAGGGAACCCGACATTGGTAAGTATATGTGTTGTTGCCTCCTTATAAGATGTTGTGAGATTCTCACTACTTGAGCTTTTCTTTTGTGGGCGAGTTATACTTAAGGTCCATTTATCCAACAGGTACCTTCAATAACTTTCATATTACATATTTTAATTATCTCATTGCCTCTCTTGAAAATTGAGCATCAAATATATTAACTCCCATAGAATTTATCTTTATTTCAAGAATCATGTAGCAAGTTATGCATTTAGAGTGCATCATAATTTTTTTTTTCCGAAGGATGAATATATGCTATTATATAGGCTACATGGCTTCTTCACTACATTGATCCTATTCAGGGTCCCATTATCTCTTCTATTAAATATTTATAAACTTGAAAAGATTTTATTAGCCATGAATTTAGTTGGATTTATCTTAACATGTCTCGTACATCATACTTTGACAGACCTTTTCTTCCACAGGTATGAACTCCGTTTTTCAGAGCTTTATACTCATATCCAGGTACAAGCATAGTTAGTGACTTGAACCTTCATTTGACCATGACTCACATGTCAGCTCCTTGTAAATCACTTTGTTAACCTCTAAAGTGAGTCCTGCAGGCCAAGGATCGTCAAACCCGTAAATACTATGCTACATACAACACATTGTTGGAGATAAAAGAATTGATGCTAAAGGAAATATCGTTACTGAACTCCATACGCTCACAGGTATTTTACAAAGCAAAAGAAACCTATATCCTTTTGGTGTATATAATACTCTTACATTTTTTCTGTTTAAGTTAATGCTACTGATACGGTGGGAACCCCGCATACAAGATGTATACAAAACTTAGAAAGTCTTACTAGAAGGTCATGATTCTCCACATAGAATATAGAGATATCAATTATCAACACTTGTAGGGATGTCAAAAAGTGCTTCAAGAATATACAAAAAAAGAAAAAAAAAAGAAAGAAAAAGCTGATTTATACAAAAGCACTTTCCACTACTTCCAAAACTCTTCTTTTTCTCTTTCCAAATTGTCCATGTTAAGGACGCTATTCCCATACTATTCTTCTCATCTTTCTTCTGAATTTCCATCCCAGGAGTATTTCTCTTGTCGTCAATGGCATCATACATCCCAATCCTAGATATTCTTAACATCTTACATCATAAATTGTATGTAGCCAAGGAACAAAGTAGTAAATGGTTGACATCTGCTCTGCGTGCTTGCACATGAAGCATCGATTGAGGTGGATATCCTTCTTCTCCCCAGTTCCCCTGTTAAATGGTTCCCCATGCTGCTGTCCAAGTAAAGTTTGAAATTTTCCATGATGCCCTCAGGATCCATATTGGGTATGCAGAAACTATCTCTTCTCCCTTTTCAACAGTCACTATAACAGAGATCCTCTCAATAACGTCAGCTTAAAGGAGAATAGGTTCAAGATAATCTCACATATATCTTTGGTTGATAAAACTAGCATGGAGGCCTTACTGGAAATCATCATTTAGTCCATAGTCCAAAAGTGGTAGAGATGACACAATGGACTAAAATTGTAAGGGCTAAAGCATGCAAAGCTTTCGGAATAAATGCTGCAGGGTTCGAGCATGAAATTCTGGCCGTGATCCTAAGAGTGGAGCAGAAAAGGAAATTGCAATGAGAAACTATTAGTAAAAGGAATGAGAAGACTGTGAAAAGGAGGGGCGGCAGTGAAGTAAAAAATCTCACTTGCGCATTGAACTATGATAAGGGAAGCAGTAGAATGTGTGTGGGCTCAATGACAGGAGCAAGAGAAACACAACAAAGTCCTTAGCTCAGAAATGGAAACCTGATATCTTGTGTTTACAAGAAACTAAAATTGAAGACCTCGCAGTTGATATGGCAAGACATATTCGGGGATAAAGGTGGGTGAATTGGGTAGAATAAGGCTAATGGCTCTAGTGATGGCATCATTGTTCTATGGGATAGCGGGCAGTGGAAGTGTATAGACACTCATGAAGGTTTAAATACCATCACAACTATGTTTGAAGGAATCCAGTTGGAACTCAGATGGTGCTTCACTGGTGTTTATGGTCCTCACACAGACTTGGCAAGGGATGGTTTCTGAGAAGAATTGGCTGGAGTAAGGGGATTATGGACTGAAAAATGGGTAATAGGGGGAGATTTTAATGTTATGTAAATTTGAAAATGAGAGACTTAACTCTACGAGAAGATCAAGGGCCATGACAAGTTTCTCAGATTTCATACAGGATATGGAGCTCATGGACCTCCCTTTATAAGGAAGCAATTATACCTGGTCGAGGGGAACTGATTCACTTCAAGCATCCAGAATTGTCAGGTTTCTCATCTCTACTGAATGGACTAATAGCTTTGGCTCAGTTAATCAATTGGCAGTTCCTAGGTTATCTTCAGACCATAGGCCCGTTGCTTTGGAAAGTGGCGATTGGTCAACAAATCGCTCTTACTTCAAATTCGAGAATGTGGCCGCAACATGAGAATTTCAAAGACAAAGTGGAAGAATGGTTGCAACGTTATGTGGTGTTTGGCTCCCCTGACTTCATTCTATGCCAAAAAATGAAGTTTTTAAAAGAGACATTACCAACAGGAACGAAGAGGTATTTGGCAGGGTGGAAATCAGAACTAGCAAGGTCTTGGAGGATCTCATGATACTTGAACAATTAACAGAGGGCAGATTATAATCTCAAGATGAAAAAACCAGAATTTTGAAACCTGCAAGTGGAACTTCAAGAGCTAGCAAGGGCAGAAGAAGTATCATGGAGACAAAAATCTAGATGTATGTGGATGAAGGAGGGAGACAGAAACACAAAATATTTGCGAAGGGTGGCCAACTCTCATAGAAGATACAGTTGCAGTGATAGAGTGGAAGTAAATGGTGAGACCATTGAGCATAAAGAAATCATCAAGGAGATATTACATTTATATCAGAAACTTTACACAGAGAATGAATCATGGAGACCTAGCACAAACTTTGAAGGAATTGAGTGCCTAACAGTTGAAAGGAAGTTTCTCAAGAAGAAGAAATTTTGTATATCATTAACTCTTGCTCCCCAGACAAATCCCTGGGGCCCGTTGGTTTCACAATGGCATTTTTTCAGAAGTGTTTGGCCACTATCAATCATGACATCTTAAATGCCCTTAATCATTTTCATCATAATTGCCATATGGTCAAAGCCGTGAACGCCTCTTTCATTGCTCTCACCCCAAAAAAGAAAGGAATTTTTGAATTGAAAGACTACAAGCCTATAAGTCTTATAGGTAGTATCTACATGATTGCTGCTAAGGTATTGGCCGAAAGACTTAAAGAAGTAATAGGGAAGTTGGTGTTAGGACACCAAAATGCTTTCATCAAACAGAGGCAAATCACCAACGCTTCCCTTATTGCTAATGAGGTGCTAGACCGGAGAATGAAAAGCGGAGAATCTGGTGGTCACCTTTTCAAACTTGATATAGAGAAGGCCTTTGACAAGTTGAATTGGTCTTACCTCCTCATTTGCTAAGAAAAATGGATTTTGGCGAAAGATGGATTAGATGGATAATTATTGCATTACCACTGTCAAATACTCCATCATAATCAACAGAAGTCCAGTTGGATTTTTCTCTACAAGTAGAGGGATCAGGCAGGGAGACCCTCTCTGCCCTTATTTATTTTGGCAATGGAAGGGCTTAGCTTGATGCTGGAAAAGGCAAAACAATTACAATGGATTGATGGCTTTACTGTGGGCAACAATGTTGGTACAACTATCTCTGTTTCTCACTTGCTTTTAGCTGATGACACTCTTTCTGTGGAGCAGAGAAAGCACAAGTCCTATACCTGAACCTCACACTTATTGCTATTTGTATTCACATTAATATGTTCAATAGCATCATATACCCTGTGAATGAAGTACCAGAACTGGATATGCTAGCTGAGATCATGTGTTGTGCTACTTGCTCTTTTCCTACTTCCTACCTGGGCCTACCCTTGGGTGCTAAATATAAATCCATTGAGATCTGGAATGGTGTGACAGAAAAGTTTGAAAAGAGGCTAGCCTCTTGGCAAAGACAATATCTATCCTTAGGAGGCAGGTTGACCCTTATCAATAGTTTCTTGGACAGCATGCCAACCTACTTCATGTCACTCTTCCCTATACCGGCCAAAATCCAAAAACAGTTGGAAAAACTCAGGAATACCTTCCTGTGGGAGGGTAACAGTCAATGCTATAAATTCCATCTAGTGAAATGGCCTAAAATTACACTTCCAAAGCCAGTGGGGACTGGAAGTGAAGGATCTAGCAGCCCACAACAGAAGTATGTTAATGAAATGGTACCGGAGATATAATTTGGAAGATCCTGGGCTATGCAAAGATGTCATCATAGCAAAATATGAGTCACTCTGACTGGACATACAATCCGGTCACTACACCTTATGGCACTGGGCTACAGAAGAGTATCAGGGCCCTATGGGAGGATTTCTCATCTAGGACATCTTTCCAGGTGGGAAATGGGGCAACAATCAAGTTTTGGAACGATACATGGCTAGGAAACTCACCTCTAAGGAAACCTTCCAAAATATTTTCCTTATTGCAGCCAATCAAGACTCCACTATTGCACATAATAGAGAGGACAACACCTGGAGCCCTCTTTTGAGAAGAACATCTTCAAGATTGGTAAGTTGAAGACTTGATGACTCTCCTGAGATCTTTGGAGAACTTTACAGCAAGCAATCGCAATTCGGACAGGCTGAAGTGGGGTAGCCCAAGTGAAGGGTCATACTCAGTCAAGGCAGCCTATGCACTTATGTGCTCCAGAAAGGCAATGATTGACTTATGACCTTGGAAGCTGATTTAGAGAACTAGACTCCCTACTAAAGTTGATGTGCTTCAGCTGGACAGCTTAAAAGGAGCATGCTTGGCTCAAGACAACCTCAGCAGGAGGAAAATCCAGCTAGCCATGTCCAGTTTAGAATCTATCCACCACCTCTTCATTCACCGTCCAGTTGCAGCGAATATTTGGAACATGTTTTAAACTCCAATGGGCTATGCCTTGCAAAATCAGAGAGGTTTATTAAGTCCGGGATCTCAAGAAAGTTGACAAAGTCGTAAAGAAATCAGGATTATGGTACCTGCGTGTATTATTTTGGTGTTTTTGGCTTGAAAGAAACAACATATGTTTTGATGGTGTTTCAACTCCTATTAGTTCCCTGAAAGGCAGATGTTTAGCTAGCCTATTTAGTTGGGCTAATCTTTCCCATGTAAATAGCCCCGATTTATTTTTGGAATTTGTCAACTCATTAGACTTATAACAGCTTTTGTCTATTTCCCAGAGCTGACTTTTTCACCCCCTTTTGTAATTTATGCATCTTCTTGATGCCTTAAATGATATCTCACTTTATTTATTTATTTATTTATTTTAAAAAGGAAACACTAGCAAGTTACCTCAAAAGCTCAAATCAACATCCTTACTAGCAATACTTAGAACTAAAACTAAGCTCCTTCATGGAACATAGTAGATTCACTAATGCAGCTTCAAACAATGGACAATCTCCATTCTTCGCAGTTGCCACAGATATGGACAACGATAGTAAAAGGCAGCAATTTCAACCAAGAAACCATCCTAGGCATCTAGACCCTTGCTCTACTTAGATCTCTCTGTCTCATCTTTCTGCACTTCCTCTGCAGTAATCTCATATGCTTCTTCTTCCATTTGGCCCTCATGCTTCCTCAGGATTCACCATCGAGTCTCTTTCTTTATCCTGTCATCCGGCGCTTTCTATTTTTTTTATAAATATCAGGGGTATTTTCGGCCACATTTTTGTTGAAGTGTTGAAGGACAAATATTAAAGACCACAAATTTAAGTGACAAAAATTAAAGACCATCTCAAAATAGGGGCATTCGTGGGAATGACCCTTTTAAAGTTGATTCCTTCCTCGTAGAATTAGACATTTGCTCTTCTTATAAACAACACTTGATGCATGCAGGGCACAAACCTCTTTGGAGACAGTAGTTCTTGACTTAGCGGGGGTAAACGAACACACCACAACAATGGGAGTAAAGCCAGTAAAGGAGAAGGGTCGGATTCTCAAAATACACGGGGAGAGAATATTTGTGCTATAGAAGGGGGTGAGTCCCAACAAGGACAATTACTCAGTTCAGGTACTGGTAATTGGGAGGTGGAGATGGTAGAACCTCTGCAGATTCAGGATCATCGTTCAATACTGGATAAAGAAATGAATGCTACAGTTTGGGTGAATCAAAACATGCTCAAACTTAGCAAACTGCTTGGAGCAGATTTTCAGGGGCACGAGGAGGAGATTTTGGAACTTTTGTTACAGATTGACAATTGTAGACAAGCCAAAAGAATGGAAGTTGATTTTAACTGCAAAAAGACTAGATTTAAAAGGGCACAAGAATTGAAAGGTCTACTTAACTTTGGTGTAAAATTCAAAAGCAGTGGCAAGAAAACCAGGGGGAGGAGTATAATTTCAGTAGATCCATGAAGCTCAACCTTATTTCATGGAATGTTAAGGGTCTGAATGGGAGGGAGAAAAGAAGTGCAGTAAAGAGGTTAATTTGGGATTGGGATGTAGACACTATTTGTTTTCAAGAGATAAAACTAGAGGGGGACATGAAGGAGTTGATCAATCAAATTTGGGAGGGAGATGGGTAAGATATGCATGTTTGGAAGCTAGTGGAACAAGAGGGGTGTCTTAATTCTATGGGACAACAGATGCTGGAAGGTTAAATTCTGCAGTTTTGTACCTACACTCTGACTTGCAAATTTGAGGCACGATTACAGGATTTTTCTTGTCATATCATAGGGGTCTATGCTCCCAACTGTGGCACAGAAAGAATAATTGTTTGGGAGAAATCAGTGAAGTTAGGGGCCTTTTGAAGGACCATGGGCTGTTTGTGGTGACTTCAATGTAACTAGATATGCATTAGAGAAAAGGAATTGTTCCAGCAGAACTAGAGAAATGATAGAATTTTCTGATTTCATTGAAGATATGAACCTAATCAATCTCCAACTAAAGATGGACCTTAGACATGGTTTAAAGGGGACAGCCGTCTGATTGCTTCAAGAATTGATAGAATTCTAATATCTGGAGAATGGGAAGAGAGATTTAGCAAGATTAATCAATCAGTACAACAACGGTTATTCTCAGATTCATTGTAGTTCTTGGGAGCAAAACAAATCTTACTTCAAGTTTGAGAATTGGTGGTTGGGTACTAATGGCTTTATAGACAGAATCGGGGTTAGTGGCAATTTTTTTCTTTCACTGGCAAAGCAGATTTCATCTTGGCTTGTAAACTGAAGGCACTCAGAGAAAAACTCAAGCAATGGAGTAGAAGTTTGCACGGAAACTTGAACTCTCAAAGAAGGAACATCCTCTAACAGATCTTAGACACAATGCTCGCTATGAGGACTTTGACTATGGAAGAAATGAGGAAGAAAGCTATATTATGGTTTATGTGGTAAGTCATTGAAAATGAAGAGAGCTTACGGAGACAGAAGTCCGGATCTCTTTGGCTTAAAGAGGTTGATAGGAACACCAAGTTCTCTCACAAAATGGCCAATGCCCATAAAAGATACAATAATATAGATCAACTCACGATACAAAGGGTAACTACTGATGACCCAACAAGGATCAAGGGGAAGATCGTTGGCTTCTATCAAAAGTTCTACACAAAAAAAAAGAGATATGGAGGCCTACCGACAATTTTGAAAATTGTCCAGCGATTTCAGAAGAAAGGGAGAAACTGCAGGGAAGCTTTGAAGAACAAGAGGTTTTGAACTGTGTAAAGATGTGTGCATCAGATAAGGCTCCAAGACCTGATGGCTACACTATGGGGCTTTTATCAAATATTGGGAGATAGTGAAGTTTGATATCATGGAAGCTTCCATAATTTTCAGAGTCAGGATGTTTTAGAAGTTTCAATGCTTCTTCCATAGCACTAATACGAAAGAAAAAAGCTAAAGAACTGAGACACTTCAGGCCTATCAGCCTAATAGGCAGTTTTCAAGAATTTTTTGCAGAAGTGTTAACAGAAAGACTCAAAGGGGTGGTACATAAGCTAGTGGATTCTCAACAAATGACCTTCATCAAAGGGAGACAAATCATGGATGCAATTCTGGTAGCCAATGAAGCTATTGATTGTAGGCTTAACCTGGAATTCTTTGTAAGCTTGACATTTGAAAAGGCTTATGACCATGTCAATTGAAACTTTCTACTTCATGATGTAAAGGATGGGTTTTTGGCAAAAGTGGATAAATTTGGTCAGTCAGTGCATATCAACAGTGAAGTTCTCAATTCTTATAAATGGTGCTCCAACAGGTTTTTTCTATGCTCATTGAGGATTGAGACAAGGTGACCTCTTGTCCCTATTTCTGTTCATTTTGGTTATGAAAGGTTTTAATAATATGATTAAGACACCAAATAGTTATGGCCGTATTAAAAGGTTTTGAGATGTAAAGTAATGGTGATAACAGTTTAGAAGTTACTCATTTGCAATATGCTGATGACACTCTCATTTTTTGTGATGCTGATGAAGAACAATTAAAGTTTTGAGAGTAATTCTAGTTCTTTTTGAAGGAGTTTCTGGGTTGCATATTAACTAGAGGATGAGCTCCCTGTACCCTATTGATGAAGTTCCTGAGATGGAGCATCTAGCTGCAACTTTAGGTGGAGATGCAAGCTCCTTACCAACAGTTTATCGGGGAATGCCACTGGGAGCTAAGTCGAAATCCAAGGAGATCTGGAGCTGTGTCATAGAAAAATGTGAAAAGAAGTAAACCAGATGGAAGTCACAATATTTGTCCTTAGGGGGGAGGCTGGCTCACCCTAATCAACGCAATATTAGATGCCCTTCCAACTTATATGATGGTCCCTATTCCCTATTCCTGCAGAAGTCATCAGAAGGTCCTTCTTATGGAAAGGAAACAATGAAAAGAGAAGCTTTCACTTGGTCAAATGGAAAGAAGTAATTATAGGGAAAAAAACAAGGTGGTATAGGTATCAGAAACTCGAAATTACAAAACAAGGCTCTGAAGATGAAATGGTTGTGGAGCAGATTCATCAAGATAAATTATCGGGAGGAAGACAAGGGGATGACTAAAGTTGTTAGCACTCCATATGGGGTTAGTATATGGAGATCCATCTGGGCTCACTGGCCATTTTTGAAGGACAACACATTCATCAATGATGGAAACAAAACTCTTTTTGGAAGGAGAACTAGCTAGGGAATGGTAGTCTTCAAGAGAGATTTCCAGACAAGCATAATACATAAATAGGCACTCAAACTTGGCCTCAACTGGCAATTAAGCAATCAAATTTTGAGAGTGCATATCTAGGCACCTTAACTTGTATCCACTGTGTCAGTTGAGCACCTCAACATAAGACCATGGTAGAAATAAGGACGGTCCATATATGGGATATCACCTTCAGAAGAATGCTTAATGACCGGGAGATACAGAGGGTGATAGATTTTACAACATATTGGAATCCTTCAGTGGTCTACCACTTAGGATGGGACTGATTTGCTCAGATGGAAGGAACACAATTCTAGCTTATTTAAGGTGAAGGATGCTTATAAAATAATGAGCCGGACAAACTTTCGGGTTGTAGATTGTCCTTGGAAACACATTTGAAAGACCAAAATCTCACACAAGGTAGCCTACTTAGTTTGGTTATTAGCGCAAGAGGTTGTTTGGCAAGAAGAAAACTAACTCTCTGCTTAAGATGTTTTCTTTATGCAGAGAAACAAAGACAGTTAATCATCTATTTCTACACTGCAAAATTACAGTTCAGCTTTGGAGACTTTTCATTAGTCTTAGAGGCATTTTTGGATAATGCCCGGAAAGATCACTAAAGTTTTACATAGTTGGGAAGAAGCAGGAATTCAGGCAGAAGACAAGGGTAGATAGAAAATAATTCCTTCAAGCATTTGGTGGACAATCAGGAAAGAAAGGAATTCTAGGTGTTCTGAGGATTCGAGTAACTCAGTGCACAAGATCAAATGGAATTGCCTTCTGCTTTTTTGTTTTTGGTGTAAACAGACTTATTCAGAGGATTCTATTGATACAGTTGATGTTCTAGATACCATTTAGGATGACATGAATCTAGTTCCTTGGGATCACAGTTGTAAATATGGTCTCAGTACAACCCATATACTGTTTTATTTATTTATTTATTTATTTATTTATACGTGCAAGTTACTAGTTTAAAAAAAAAACTAAAGAACACAAAGAATTGTAAAAATAATATCCATAACACACAAAAATAGAGAAGTAGAGAATTTTTTTTGATGCGTCTTATAGAATGAACTTGAGGGTCTTCCAAGCTCAAATCTTCTTCAACAATGGAGTTGTACTGCCTTCCTAGGTCGAGTCTATGACTGGAATAAGGTTTGTGAACTTTTATATCATGTCCAAAGCCTAATAACCAAATTGCCATTAATTCAAAATCGTAGAAATATTGCCCTACGTTATTCCAGTGTCCTAGAGCGGTGCTTATTCTCCAGCCACGTCCAAATTTGTCTAAAGACGTGATGACACTTAACCCAACCTGTTAGCATACCAATAGCATCCAACTCTCAATTTAATAATTAGAAGATATAAATAAGTCTAATAACGGGTAAATCTCATAAGAAGATAAGTCTGAATCCAATACAGTGCGGAAATAACCCATACAACCCTCGGGAACTGGTGTAACAAGTTATGAGCGTCTAAAGGATTATTAATACATCAGTTTCAAAATATAAATACTGTTTGAAGTAATAAACAATAATGAAAAGATAGAAGGGAACTCCAAGGCACTGTGAAATAGTCTAAGTAGCTTAACCACTATAGTCTCTAAACATACTCCTTTGCTCTCTTCTGGAATGCACTGGTACCAAGGTTAATATATGCACACAGTGCAACCAGTGTAATATGAGTATACCAACACATACTTAGTATCGTTAGCGCTCCCAATAGGGTAGTGGCGAGAGTTGTACTGAAAATACTCACTTTCATAAACCTGTGCAATAAGTATATAATAATGACAAAAGTAAAGTACAGACACTAACATATTATTATATGCAGAAATACAACATAATCAAATATGCATAGTTACAATATTTATATGACATGCATGAATCACGAGTCAGAAATCAAGTATGTATGAGAAAGATTCAAACTTTACTCAACGAGCAGTCCTTGTTCCAAACAATCCTGCAGGAGGTAGAACCAATAAAGATTTCTTTTTCGATTCATCCCTGGCCTCATTCAAGAATTGTTTTTGATCCAATCCGCAGGAATCAATAGAAAAGACAAAGATTCTTCTTCTTCTTATATAATTCTTATGTATATGAATGCGAATCCACTTTCGTCTTCCTACGGAACCAATCTTACGCACATTGTTCGATGTGCTTGGTTTATATGATGACTTATAAGGGACGAATCCATATTGACACACCATATTCGATCCTTAGGCTCAACCAGATGTCACGCCCCGAGACTACACCCTGGAAGTAACACGGTACTTGAAGTCATAAGTGACCCCAAGTCAATCCCTGGTCTATCATACAGGTATTCTGAGTAAAACAATATATATATAGCGGAAGCTTTGAAATAACAACATAAGAGCATTTGAGAAAAATAAACTAGAAGAAAACATTTAAAATTTAAAACATTTGAAGTATGAAATTAACTCTGTGTCTGAAAGCCTTCTAACTGACGAGTTGCTGGGACAAGCCCCCAGCTAACTCTAAGTCTAACTAAAAATAATAACTCAACTAAAAGAAAAACAAGGCCCTCGAATGATGAGGACTCACACTTCGGCTGCAGCGGAGGACGATCTGAATCGCAACGGCTAACGATGCTGAGTCTGGGAACCTGCAGTTGTATCATGAAACGATACAACATAAAAGTATGCGTCAGTACTTTGAATGTACTGAGTAAGTGGGAGAAAACATATCTGAATATAAAGTCTGAACTGAAATGACATGCAATGACGATACGCAATGACCAATGTGTCTGAACCGAACTACTAATGTAAACCGAACGGTTTATACACCGTCTGATGGTCAAAGACATGCCCTAAGTCTCGAAATACCGAGTCGGTGAGACCACACTAAACCGATTCCGAATCGAACCGAACTGGAATCAATCAACAAAACCGAGACCGAATTCAAACTAATTCAGCGGGAGTCTCTAACTCACATATAACCACGCGAGCGAGACAGGAGTCCGATGTACACAATTCCCACCCAGTAGGGCCTAACATACCTTGCCAGGTATAAAGGCATGAACTGTGATCACAAACCGGGGCCAATCAAAGCAAGTAATATTGTAACCTACGCCGGCAACGCAAGCTCGGGAACTCGGCGCATTGGAACCCCCGCCGTTCTGCCAAGTCCTACTCCACCGAAAACCTAAACCGAACTACTAGGTCAGATACCAAAATTTGGGTCCAAGACTAGTCGTAAGTATAATTGAAAGTACTCCCCGAGAGCCTTATCTGACTGTATTCTCAACCGAGTTCTAGACTGGCCGAGCTGCTTATCTGGAGCATCGTAATGCTTTTTAAGAACAATCAGAAACCGAACTGGGTCCCGAGATCAAGATATATATATATATATATATATATATATATATATATATATATATAAAGTTGTGATTGCCTCTAATGGACCAATAAACTAGATTTTTTGAGTCCGATTCTGATAATCGGGAGGCATCACCGACACTCTAGAAAGACGAAGTCAAACTCCGATCGCTGACACTTTCTCGTATAGCCTAAAGAGATTCTACGCTCTAACCGAACTAAACTACTAAACAAATAACAGAGAACACAACTCATTCCAACAACACGGAATTTCATAATATGGCGAAATTCCAAGAATTAAAGGACCATCCAACAAGGGAAATCATTCTCCTAATGGAATAATACCATATATATATAATAGAGAATTACTAGGAAATCTGTACTTAAAACATACTTCGCAAGATGCATGCATTTAATACGCACAATCTTTAATAATTTAAAATTTAGGGTCAGAATCATCTTGGCAAGAATGACAACAATTTGCTTATGAATTGACGGGAAGATCATATGAATAATAAATACGGATAGTATCCTAATTGAAATTAATGAAAACCAACATGAAAATCTCTTCACATTCGAAAATCTCAGGCTAAACCGATAGGGAAATTAAGGGAGGATATTAGACACAAGGGAAGGACAATTCCTTCGTTGAATTCCCACATACCGACTAAAATTCTCCCCGAGAAGAAGACTTGAACTCAAGCGCAACGATGAACAACCCTAAGCATGCGTTCGAGAGTTTCGAGAGAACTTTCGATAAGATTTCTGAGAAAACGTAGAAGCTGGGAGGAATTGTCCAACTCTAATAAGTCCGAATTTACATCCAAAACGACGAGTATAAAGCTTAGGAGAGGAAATTACTAAATAGCCCTTAGAAAATCGTTGGAAAAATCACCGCGACTCCAATCTGTCGTGGTGACCGACTCCCAACTCGTGTCACTCCCGTAAGTACACGCCCAGTTCCCTTAGGTCACCACGAGACCTAACGAGTCATGTCAAGGGTCACCATGGGACCATACCCCGTTCACTTCAAGATTCGATACTAGGTCACAACCAGTCGCACCGATGGATGACTGCAGACACTGCTAGGTACACTACCTAAAACCTGACTAAGGTCTGTGACCTGGGACATGACTAAATAAGCACAGTGACCACGACTCATGGTCACCATCCGGGTCACACCGCTTCACACTTCACTCTTCTAACTCCTCCTTCCCACGACCGACCTAACGAGTCGTTTTCTGGTCTCACAACGACTCGTTAAGTGGGTCGTCCGAGACATTTTTTGTAGATTTCTCGGATTTTCCATTTAAGTCTCTAATATAGTCTTTGAGTTTCCTAGGCATTACACCCGTATGTGAAAACTCAAATGTATATCATAATCCGCATGGATCACTCACGTGCTATAAAGTCATCCAGGTGTGAAATTAGATATGCAATTTATAATTCATATGCACAATGCATGACTAGAAGCTAATCATATAATGGTACATAAACATAGCATATAATGTTAAACTAGCATGCAGAGATGCCTATAACATTATACCAGCATGATAAAATGCAATAGATTCTATTTCAAAAAAGAATGCAATAGATAGTCATGGCACAATCCCACTATGTGTACCGTTTTGACTTGGCACAAAGGAGGGTCTATTGGAAACAACCTCTACTCGCATAATGTCACCCTCCCTGCATCTACTTTATGGGACTACACCGTGTTGTTGTTTGACTTGGCACTAACTTTAAGAAAAAAAGGAAGACTTTGAAAACTTGTGGCCTAAAACAAACCTTAGACATTTGTGTGGCTTAAATCATTTCATTAAGGGGCATTTCTTAAAGTTAAATTATTTAATTAGTATACATGGAAGATCATTAATCCTTTATAGATGTTGGAACTTTGTGAATCTAAGGAATAGGAGACTGATATTAGGCTTTTGTAATTAACCTTGGCTGCATCAAGTTAGATGCAGTCTTTTTAGATATAAAAGAGTTGTTACCTTCTCAAAAAAAAAAAAATAATAATTTCTATTATAGAAAGGCGACATTCTTGGAACAGACAAAGGAAAGGATGCCACATAAATAGGGACATAGGAGTAGCATGCTGAGCATAGATAGCATGTATCCTATATCCCGTATAACATATAGGCCTCGGTATCCGCATATACGCTTGTCACTTCACATATACAGTACATTTACATAGTATATGTCAAAGAGGTTAGTTTGGAAAAAACTCCCTTATTGAGGTCAAAGCTCAACTTTTCTGTCCAAACTGAATTTAACCTTTAGTTCGTCTTTGCTCGCACTGAATCTTACCAAATGAACTTGGTCTATCCAAAAGAATACTCAACAAGGTGAAACAAAGTCATTGGACTCAATTCCATAATTCGAGACTAGGTGAAAGTCAAGTACGAGCCAACATGGTCAAAACCTTCGAAACAAGATTCACAAACAGGTTACCCCTCTGCTATGATTTCAAATCTATACTTAGATTCTCATTTCAAGTCCATTTGCATGCTCAAAACCTCATTTTAGTGATTCTTTCAATGGTGTCTCAAATCCTCAGTTTTACCCATCTAATTCCATGTTAGATGATAGATCTTAGATTAGATTTATGAAATAGATTTAGATCCAAGTTGAAATCACTTACCCTGCTTGTAGATGAATATCTAGGTCAAAACCGCCAAAACGCTCTCCAAGTCTCAAAATTGTAAACTATGAAATAAAAATCACAAAACCTGGCTATATGTGCAGTGCTGGACGCACATGGGTAAGCAATCCACCAAGTTTCAGCTACAAAATCTTGGCAAGTGTTGACCCCACAGTACTGGCCGTACTTAGCCCTGCTTCAGCAAAAATTTTATCTTTCCATCAGATGATGCAGAAACTCACCCGCCTCTCCAGTCCCAAACCAAACATAACATCAAATGGACCTAAGGGAAGTCTCGACCCATGAAACAAAAGCGCTAAAATCAAAACTAGAGGTTGGGATATTACATCTCCCTATGCAACGACCATGCAATGGGGAGTTACTTCACTGTTTAGCATGCAATTCCTTCATCAAAATCTGCCAGTGTCCGATGCTATGGCCATGCAACGTGCCAACCCTCATGCAATTACTCTAGATTTTGCATTTTTGCTTCATTTCAGCTCAATTTCTTCTTTTTCATCCATATTTCACACATTAAAATCCTCAAATTTAAGATCAGTAGGTCATGTTTCACTAATCAAGCACTAAATGACACCAAAGTATGAGGTTCAAAGGACCTATTGACCCTATTATCAATGAGCAAGCGAGTTTTGGCCATGTTTGTTCTCTAACTATGGAAAGACTTTTGGTGCTTTTTGAGTCTCTTCTCTTGCGCGACTCTACTGATTTAACACAGATTAAATTTAAAGGAATAATTTCTATAATCCATCTTACAAACTTGGTGAAGTTCTCTCGATAGTTTTCTGGGTTTCTACCATGTAAGATGTATATTGATTTCTTGTTGATATCGAAACTTCGTTTTAAATTTTCCTTTTTCCGTGTGCTGAATCATCCTATTTATTTCTGCATAAGTATTGATTTCTTTTGTCTTGTCACCTTTGTCTCTCTTGTATAGTTCAAAGATGTCTACTAGCCCTGTTTGGTCGAAAGAAACTAATTCGATTCCATGGAAGGAATTCTGCAGGGGACTCAACAGGTATCCATGTTCCTCATTCTTGAAATGCATCTCTAATAGTGATAAGGAGAGGAAGCAGTTTTTGGTCGTCCTGCTTGGGGTAAATTTGGAATTTAACTAGTATAATTAAATGGAGCAGAAAATTTACACGCGTGAAAGATGCACACAAGGCGCCTGAAAACCGGATGTCCTGATGATTTAACAAAACCGTGTCATGTCTTTTTGCCTTACATCCTATATCCAGATATATATTGGTATCTGAAATAATCAATGATTCATTATTTAAGACAAATCAATCTAATCTTTTAACCTGAGCTACTTTTGGCAAATTGGGCCACAGTGTAACTAGAGCAAGAAGAAATGATTGGAGTGAAACATATTAAATAGAAACTACAATGAAAAGCTTTTTCAACTTTCTTGAGTACCGGAAAATAATTATCTCATTTCTCCATTTTAATTTGTTTATCTCGGCTTTGACTTGACACAAAGTTCAAGAAAGAAAGACTTTGAATTTTGGAGAGGCTATCTGGGCTTACACCCTCAAATAAAACTCGTCCAATGCCCAAGCATACGGCCAAAACAATGGGGCTTACATCTCACGACATTTTACTCCTAGGTCGCCCCGGTGCATCTTTACTACCCCAATCGTGGGACTCTCACTGATTTGCCCCAAAATCGCCTTTTAAAACACTTATATATGTCTAAGCAAAGTAATGATATTCTTACACAGTCAGGTCACTTTTATCTATTGTAACTAAGCTACTGTTAAACAAATTTTACTTCTTCTGTTAATACAAGTTTCACTCTAAAATTTTTATGTCCGACACTTTTCTATTTGTGTTTGTTAAGATAAATTATTCCCTCTTCCTTCTCCTTTTCTCACCAGTCTATTCGCAGTACTTAGAAAAGAGTTAGATCTCCTTATTTTATTTGTTTTTCTTAGGTTCGAAACAAATGGCTTTGACATTGTAGTGCTATTGTATTTGGAGGAAATAGTATGTGTGTAATAAGGTTTCACAAAGTTTTTTCATTTTTATCATGACTTCAATTAAATTGAAAATCTGAATTGATCAACAAATAGTCTATTATTTTGCACCAAATTTAAGTACTGTTATACATCACATAGTTTTGCTAAACATAATTTATCTCTATAAAATGTGGTAGAGGAGATTCTCTTTGTACTTGAAATAAGAAAATGCTTAAAACTACTATACACAAGACACCTGCTTCCTCCGTTTAAGGAGTTACTATTTCTTAGTAGTTTGTTTCGAAACAAAACATATTTTTAAATTTGAAAATAGTACAACTTGAACTTTCTGTTTTATCTTTTATGACAAGCTTTTATGACAACATAAGCGTTGTGACATGTTTAAGACCACACATTTTAATATCTGCAGCCATTTGAGAAAGAACAAGAATAATCAAATGTTGGGCCCGTGCTTACACGTATCACCCACCTAGTATATTTTACAAAGTGATGGTGGATTGTAAAACAAAATTGCTTGTAAGATCTAGAATAGTTCTAGCTACTCTTTCACAGTATAGCCAGTTCTCAACCTGGAAAAAGTAGAAGAGGTGCTAGATTAACAAGAGCATGGGCATCACCCCACCTAGTATCCTAGAACATGGTAGATCACAACAGAAGATTGCCTATGATCTAGAATAGGCTCTTATTTTATAAGTTTATTAAAGTACAGCCAGTTCCTAACCTGGAAAAGATTAGCCCACCTAGTATTCTAGAAAGTGATGGTAGATCACAAATGCTGCTTGCATGACTCTAGAATAGCCTTTCCAAGGTTCACAAAGTACAGCCAGCTCATAACCTGAAAAAAGTAGAAGAGCAGCTATAGATTATCAATAGCGCGGGCATCACCCTACCTAGTATTCTATAAAGTTGATAGTATCGCAAGTAAAAATTGCTTGCAAGATCTAGAATAGGCTCTGCCTATGCTTTCACAAAGTATAACCAGTTCCTAACCTGGATAAAGGTGCTGTAGATTAACAACTAATGGAAAAGTAACATAATTATTGTGAATTGACTGAACACTTAGGATGGAGAATTCATATATTAGTTGGAATTGATATTGGTTACTAAATCTAGTATAAAAAGAAAAAAGATCTGAGATTGCTTTGTACTGGATTGATTATTAACAATGTAGAAGAGGCGCTCCTTATAAAGGCATTTTAGTTATTTATAATATTGTAGGCAATTATTCTCTATGTCTTTTTGGAATGGACTTAAAAGGAAAGTAACACAAATAAATTCATACGGAGGGAGTATTCTACTAGATTCTTCTAACTCAAATTCAATAAATCGCGACATATTCAGAACCTAGACATATATAATGTCATTACTTCTTCTTACTTCCAACTTACCCCGTCAAGTTAAGGTGGTGAGAAACTTGAATTTGCAAGTTGAGACTGTGAAGTCAAGTCGAGTATGCTGGATTGACTTTTCCCCCTTATGTCACCGTGAGACAAGACTAGCTAGATGATAGCTCTATTGTGAACCATGAGAATAGAGTGAGACTCAATAATGGCTGATATTCAATGTTTAGAGGAGAACTCAACACTTAAACTCTATACCAATACACCAAAAAAAGAACAGAGTGGAAGACTTTCTGAACAGCAAAATTCATTTTCGGAGCATATAATCAATTCTGTATGTGAGGAAAAACAAGAGAACATTTTCAGAACAGCAGTGTTGAGGCACCAATAAAAAGAAGAAAAGTAAACTTTACTGAAATAATAACCAAAATTTAGTGTTTAGAGGAGGGAAAAATCAATACACAGACTCTGATCCTTTAGATAAATACAAGAAGAAGTTTAGGAATATGCTTTCCTTAAAAGTCATCAAAATGATTATTGACTTGAGAAAGGTGTCATGTGAATTGATCATTAATGGGCACAGTATCTTCTTCTTTTCTTTTTTGGGTTGACTGATAGGATTATCATACCAATATGGCAAAATTATAGATTAATGGGAACATTTCTCCCAATTCGTTTCCGCTAGGTGTGTCTGGCAATAATATTAAAGCCCGAGATATCTAGCAAAGTTGTTCCTAGAATGTCTGCCCAAATCCGCATTGTTGGCGAACACCAGGGGAACTATCAAAATCTAAGTCTATCTACACATTTCTTCTTTTGCACCCTCTTTTGCCAGTAGATTAACTACTTCACTTTTGCTCCCTGTATGTGTGACTGACTGTTGTATTCTCCAGCACTGCATCAAATGACCTGCATTCAGAGATTGACGAGGTTTACAGTATGTTGTGATGTCCATTTTGTAGCATGTTGATTACCTCTAAGGCATCTGAGGCACTCACGGGAGTAGGATTATGTTGTAAAGCAATCTTTATCCCTGCATGATAGTAATTAATTCAGTGGGAGTTTTAGTAGCATTGGGGATACCTTCCATGAAACCAATGAATCCTATTGCTGTTTCTGATTACCCCACCTATTCCCCCTACCCCTGGGTTACCCATGCAAGAGCCATCAATGTTGAGCATGTAGGTTCTGCAGTCTGGGTGCTCCCATTTTACATTAATGAGGACTTCTCTACTGCATTGCTCTTTGTGAGTTGCCGACCTTGCTACAGCCTCGGCCATGGTATTTGAGAAAGAGATTGGGTTCTTTTTGTTATGGAATTTGCTGTTGTTCTTGGTCAACCAAATGTGTGCCAAAAACAGAAGGGAAGTAGTTTATCCCAAGTGATGAGGTTATTGTAAGCTTGCTATGTAATTTGGACTGCTGCATTCCAGTGTTATTGTCAAGATCAGAGTGTTGGCAATAGATAGATCTGTGCATTTGTAGCCAATAGTTGTCCAGTAGTTCCTTGCATTTTGACAATGGAAAAGGACCAAATATACCCATGTACCATTCGAAATAGTTTAAATATACCCTTCATTCGAGAATTCGTTCTATTGCAACCCTACTGTTATACTTGGATACTAATTTGCCCAAAATTTAGACGCAAAGACATGTGGCAAGGTGAGAAAAATAACCTACCCTCAATCTTAAATACCCGGTTCACTTTACAAACTCACCCCTTAATCTCAACCCATACCCAACCTGAAACCCTTAATTTATTTTCTTTTTTTCATTATGCCATTTCCTTTTATTCTTTTTTTTCGAACAATAATCCTCAAGAAAAAATTAACAGAAATGATAATTTAACTAATTTAACTTTATAAGTTAAAATTATAAATTAAAAATTTTAATTTCTGTTATTTCTTGTTTGCTAGTTTATCAGATGTCCAGAACAGAGTAACGGAGAATGGTTATTTTATTAGGTCTTTGAATTCTATACCACCTGCCAATTTTATGATATAGGATGTGTTCAATATGAAGGAAAATGTTTTCTAGGGGGTTTCTTATTTTCTTGTGTTTGGTTCGAAGAAAAATCATTATTGTAAAAGCATTTGTATATATAATCTGTAGACAAATACCGTGGGGAGATGGGGCCAGGAGTGGGAGGAGGTATGCTGGAGGTGTAGGAGGATAAGTACAATCAATGTGGAAATGTCACTTGGAACTTGTTTTCCGCCTCACTAGGGAAGTCATTTTCCTCATTTCAAGGAACTTGTTTTTCTAGAAAGATGTTTTCAAAAGTTTGACCAACCGAACATGGGAAAGCAATTTTGCTCCCACCGAACACACCCATACTGACAAATGAGAAAATGGAAAGAAACGAGAAAAAGTAAATGTATTTCAGCATAAAGGTTACAATTAGAAGCAGCAAACAGAAGGAATTCTGCGAAATCATTTAGCCACATTTTTCTCCCCGTTCTACTTTCTTCCTTGTACAGTCTACTGAAAGAAGGGAATTATCATCACAGAATCACAAAGCTTCAACCAAAATGACAAACAACAATTATTTGATCAATTTTACTCCAAGAACCGACTATACTTGTATGTTGTGTTTGTTACAAAGCGAAAATTTTGTCCAACAAAATTGATATCCTTTCAATTGTGTCATTATTTGAAAAAATTGAAAAGCCAAAGCCTGGATTTTGTTTGTGAAAACCAAACAAAAGGCTGATTTTGTCTCTTAAGAGATTCCACATACAAGGAAATTAGGGTGATTTCATTTGGATGATAATTGGAAAAAAAGAAGGAAAAAATTTTGGCCATAGATTAACGCTGCTTTGTTAATAAGTAGAAACTTCTTAGATCCCAACCAAGACTAATAGAGGGTTGATACCATGTGAAAGAAGCGGGAAGACTTACTGAACATGGATTAACAATGTACAAGAGGGGCTCCTTATAGGAGTCCTAGGCAATATACAACATGATTTACAATTCTCTATATTTAATGAGGTAAGTAATTCCATAATTAAGTACAAAATAATTTAGTGTTTCTTAATATATATTCTATAATATGCTGTTACCAGTCTAATAAATCTAAACCCTTTCCAAGAAGTTAAACAAATTTAGACATATTTTGAATCTAGACACATATAACTTCATTGCCTTCAGCTTTCATCTTGTATAATGACTTGATTACAATGTTTATTGACCAAATTCTGTAGTTGTTAAATTTGAAGCAAGAGAGCAAAGGGACAACCTAATCACTCTGAAGACTTAACCTTATGCCACTAGGATACTAGCATGTTAATGTTCTTTGATTTATGGGGGACTTACATCCTGGTATTCAAGAAAGTAAGAAATCCAAGGCTCCTCTGAACATCACATGTTTTAAGCTGCCTCTGAAAATTAAATTGCTGATCTCTCTTGAGGTGATGTTTTTCTCAAAATCAGCAATGTATTTTCAGAAAACTGATCTCTATGGCTTCTCAATCTGAGTTCCGAAAGAGAACGAAGTGGATGAGACAAATCTTTTTGTCGATAACCTCAGACCAATCAATCAATATTGGTTAAAACGTAATCGATCGAACACTAACAAAACGCCTCTTCCGCTCCGAATCGGACTGTTCCAAATGTTCCTGGAAATTCTGCCCCATTGGACCACCCAGCAATGTATTTTCAGAAAACTGATCTCTATGGCTTCTCAATCTGAGTTCTGAGAAAGAGACTACTTTGGAGTTTCATTCGGAAACTAATATGAGACCAGTATATTTATGTATGTTCCCTTTCAGTTTCTTCTTTTTTTTTGGGGTGGGGATTAATGCTGCTTGTAAATTTTGACTATCCTGGCTAGCTCTGTTAAAACTAAAGGATTTACGCCCATCTGCACTGGCCATTAAAAAGAAAGCTTGAAGATCTCCTCGATGGCTCTTGCATTGCCTATTTGCCTTAAGTTGGCAAGTTTTGTGTGATATACTGGATCTTCTGTTTCAGATTCCATTTTTTCACTGACAGCTACATTTTAGCCATTTATATTTGCTCTTGACTCCTTCTGAAGTTATTAGTAATCTGAAAGGTCACAAGCTTTCTGTACAGTTTGAAATATATTGAACATTTTTAAATATGCTCTGCATAAAATTAACATACTCGAAATTATGCCTGGCCAACTGAATTTGTTTTCACACTGAAGTTCTACCTACGCTTTTCTCTCATCAGAAACAAATTTCAGCATTCTAAATATGCCTTTATATCATTTAGTGGTCACTACCATTAAGAGATTGAAACATTGTTCAGTGGCGTTTATATGGTCTGTAAATATGAACATTTAGCCATTGAGCTGCATATCCCAGAAGCTGGGAAAGGTGCAAATTGCTCTTGAAGCCGAGCAGAAAGCTCATGAAGCTCTCAAGGGGAAATTATGCAGCTGCAGTTTCAGAGCAAAGGCATTACAATTCTATCTTAAAGGCTTTCTTCCAGGTATGTCCTACTAATATGATTTGAAGATCTAGAAGTTTATTTGAAAATGAATCTTAAAATGTTGTTTTTTTTATTTATAATTTTATTGAAGATGTTGCACTTTGAGAATGCATCCATCTAAACTTTGACTCGGCGAGGGGAACATTTATTTGCACCTTTAGAATACATCCTGTACAAAGTTTGTCTTGTTGAGGGATAACATATATAAACAGAGTAGCATGTGACTCAGCTTCGCATTCTATAGCTGCAGACTCCTTCATGGGATATGTGCAGGTTCAATGTGGCTTTTAAAGAAAAACTCCAGTGTGCCTTCCATATTTGTATAAGTACAAAGGTAACCACTATTGCTTCTCTTATTATAACTGCCTGAGGAAACATGTGGCACAGGTACTTTAGAAGAACTTAACCCATCGCGAACTTGAATTTCTTTGAGTGGCAAGTTGCTGCAGACTTGCTGAACTGTTTCGGGTTTTTGGAACATTTGTCAGACAATTTTTACAAATTTACCGTTATATTTCAGTCCCGTCTCTTTACATCACATAAAGATCTGACTGCTCGTCCATTAGCTCTAGAAAAGCCCTGTGATATTGAACCATTGCCAGGGGAAGCAAAGCTGGAGTCCAAACTTTATTCCATTTCACCCTTGAGCGCATTTTCACGCTGCGTGGTAGTTCAGCACTTTGTTTTGTCAGCTTTGTCGCCTTCACGAGAGTCGCGCAGGATGCTGATCAGCATAACACCTATAACCACACGTTTGGTCTGTCTCATGCATCTTCACACAGGTACTCGTAAGTAATTGTTTCTTGTTTGATGCTGAAGTTATTGCACCTACCCATCACGTTAAATTGCCTTAGATTTTGTGAAGACATGATATCAGAGCAGAAAACGTCAGAAAGAACATCTTTACATGAGTTTTTTAATGCTATGTTTGCATCATCTGTTATAGAATACATCCAAGAATGTTGGTTAAAAACAGAAGTTCCTAATACAGCTGCGTTTTACTTGTATCGGGCTGAATTTAAAGAATTTCGATTAGCTGTATTTCACAAGATTCACAATGAAAGATATATATATTAATAGCAGCTTGTTCATTCTTCTAAACAGACAGATATGTTTACAAAACTAGGCACTTTCTGAATTTTGAGCAGTTTTAGAACCATAAAGCAGCTTATTGGAAAAATATGGACATTGATAAATCATATAAATGCAAAATGTTGAATATAGAAGAATATTACATGATATAGTGATTCATTCTTATTTTATCATTTGTTTTGTTGAATGCAACACATGTTCAGTCCCTGAAGATGATGTGGTGGCAGCCATGGTGCGTGGTTATGGCTCGCGAGAGCTGGAGAGAGCTCATCATGAGCGTCCAGAGAGATTTCCGATCGGACTATGCCACATCTCATCATAAACATGAAATATATGATTTCAATGGACAAGGCTATTGAATTCTTCATCAAATTTTTGGACAATGATAGAAAATACAACCACTATCATATGCAGAATGTATCATTCTATTCAATCTGTTTCTTATCACTGAAATGAAAGATAAACAAGATCATATATAAGATTATACTGTTTACATGATTGTCGAAATCAAAACCTTAATGAATCAAACATGAAGTCCTCCGGCCTTGGCCTTTTGCAGACCTTAAACATGTCGGTCTCACACACATGACAGTTCTTCAGATACTTATAACTGAAATTTTATCCAAAGTCATCTCTTATCATATAGCATTTTCAAATATATCGAGGTACTTGCAATAGATTAATGAGTCAGCTCAAAAAGGATTTATTTATATCAACCACGATGTCGGCGCATCAACCAATCCATTTGAACAAAATCAAACATAAAACTTTTTCTCAAGTATATTGAAGTGTTTTATCAAATGTGGATTTAAAGTAAGTATTCAACAAGTGCTATTTCAAATCATCAAACTCTTAAAAACATGAATACCCATAAATATAAATCATTCAAATCAACTAGCATATTCTATTCAATAATTTTCAAAATGTGCTGCACGATCTAGAAAGCACTATTGATACAAATTTCTGCTTCCTTAACTCAATTAATAGGACTCTAGAGAAAGAAAAGAATTTCCTAGTTCTTTGACCCGAATGGGAATTTTGACGACTCTGATGAAGGCCATGACTTTAACGAGTACATGAGCAGAGGCGGAGACAGAGTTGCCCCCTCTTTCGATCATGCCTCTATCCAGATTTGAGCATGCCATGCACACAATGCATACCACTTTAATCATTTTTTGAACAGCACCTGAGGCCATCACAACAGTTGGCTCCAGAGTCTGCAGATATGATATCAAAAATATTTGAAATATTTATTCAAATCACATTTCATGTCTTTAAATTTAACATATGTTTTCAGCAAACTTTTAACATTCATTTCAAGTGTCATTTTATCAAGAAGTTTTTGAGACAATTTTTTTTGTAAAATAACATGACACTTCATATGCAACATAACCTTTAGACCTGGAGTCATACGCACCTGCTTATTCCGCAAGCACGAAAACATTGCAAACAAACTCAATGTTATTTTAATCATGACGCTTGAATAAAATCATTCAAGATGAGGTTATAATTTTTATTTCGTCCAGCTCCAAATTCTCATCTGAAGCTCTAAAGTTCTTAACACATTCAATGTATGCCCAATATATTCAATGTAATAAACCATATATAACATGTATTCATCGTTAACAACTCATAACCAATCGAGTTAACTCATTCAGTATTTAACATTTAGGCTCATAGTCAACTGAATTTTTAACTGACAAGATAAACTTTGACTGGTTTTAATTTTTGTTCACAAATGTTATCAACTTCAATAAGCAATTGGAAACTCAAACAATTTTATTTATATCAAGGCATTGGTTGATCATCCTTTTCTTTTCATTCAAGATACCATTTTAAAGATCCACCTATAAGTTTCATTATACGGGGGAAATGGAAACGAGGGCACATGGCACCACGATGCTTCCGAGCAAGGCTCCGAGACCGCGAGAGGTAAGAATTTCCTAGGACATTTTCTTTGAGATTACATGTGGAGCCATCTCATTCAGGATAAGGATCGAAGAATCATCGCCCGATGACATGGAGAAAATATAAACGATGCGCAGTGTCAAACGATGAAGGTGAGACGAGCTTTGGTAATGGCCCACAGAGGGATATTAGCTGAGCACCTCCAATGGATTGACGCAGGGCATGAAGAAGAAGCAAAGTGTGATTTTGTATTGGTTGTGTTTCCTTACTTCGCCATGCCTTAATTTCCGGGACCTATAACAATGACCCTCCTATTTTGGAAAGAGATTCAAACCGATTTTCTCTCAAATATATTGGCAATACACTTTTTAAATTCAAAATTCTTTTATACTATCCTAATAACCTGATTGCTAGATTCTGAGTAATAACTCAGACAGAAGAAGGATCTCCTCGCACGCCACAGTTGTTCAATAATGGATTATCTTTATTTTATCTCGCTTGTTCGATGCCAGCCTGGGAAGTTAGTTTTTCATCACCTGCTAATAATCAACTACTAATAAACCTGACGAAACATTGCTGAACGAGCGCATGCCTTTGACCATTTTCAAGCAAATTTAACCCACTTGACTTTCAAGTAATAGTTTATTTCACCACAAAGCAGAGGAACCGTGTTGAGGTTAACTTTATTTTTCATGATCTTGGTTAAAGGCCTTACTTTTGTAGAAAAACAACTTATGGCAATAAATGCAAGACCTATTGCCCAACTATGTTATGGATTATGTCCACTGGTGAGGAAGAGGCATTTTTTAGCCACAAAGAAAAAGCCTCAGGATGGAACTCACAACAAGATTGAATTCTTGGGAGAACTTTGACTGCACTAACTCGGAGGGCCTCATAACCACGCCCGTAATCTCTTTATGTGATTGATAATCGTAATGCGAAGCTGCGGTGTTGGTTGATCTGGTGCCACGAACATAATGCATGAGCGAGTCCTCGAAAGCGTGATGGTATCGAACCCCATGACCTCATCAACAAAGATGTTTGGTTAGTTTCAACATGGCCAAGTGAGACGATGAAGTGAGAAATCACACCGGCAACCCGCACTCCAATGAGCGGAGTGGCCACTCATTTCGACATCCTTAATGGAGAAACGGGCTATAATGTTATCTGTGGAGGCCAATGGATCCACAGCCAGGTGGCTCACTTTCAACTTATCATTAGTGCTCAAGTTTTTAACATCGATAAAGTGAATCAAGGGGCCCTTGAGAGCTAAATGAATGAACATTGTCTTAATAGCAGGAGTTTAGCGTCCACAAAACACAATTAGACAAACCACGATCCCACCCTCCTGCTGGAAAGCCGAGAGAACCCGTTGTTTGGGAATGCTATGCGGAATAGGGTGGTACGTAGATGTCGGAGTTTATTATGTCCTGCATAAATGGGATGTAACTAACCAACGGGTGTAATGAGCCTGCACATACACAACAAGAAGCAATAGTATGTGCCATCCTTTCCTCGGTTCCCCCAAAATTAAGGTATATCCAAGCGTGGGAACTCGTCTTCACGCCGGTAGGCATATATTGATTTTCTTAAAGCTAACTCGACTATTTCTACTTGGAAACTATCTTTAACATTATGTGCATTTCTCCGAACGCAGCTGATGCATAAGTCAGAATAGATCCCAATTTTCCTCCAAAGGATACGTAAAAGACGTTCCTTCTCTAGAAGACAAAAATAGGTTTGTTAAAAAGGTTACACGCCTTAAATATCAATCCATTCGAATCTGAAATGGATGACAAACGTAGTGGCAGCTCCAAAAAAGTCAAAATTTCAAAATGTGTACATCTTTAATGATTTGAATAAAGAATGTCCCGAGGACTCTTCCCGCACCAAACACCGGACGGATGATCGATTCACCCATCGTGAATGAGACCACACAGTTTCTTCAAGCATACTCGGTGTAATCGATCCATACGGACCCGTAGACTAAGAGAAAACCTCTTTCATCACTAACCACGACACATATTGTTACAAAGTGACGTGTTTGGCTTCTAAAAATGCAAGACCAACGTAACTGACTCCGGTGAATCGAATGTTCGAGAAGTCACTCACAAAAACCATTGAGGTTCATACCACTACATCTTTGTAAAATGAAAGTCAAGATCATCTAACTCACTGGGGAGGCTTTCGATATGCTAAAGAAATACAACATGAAACTAAATTTGAGAAGTGCGCTAAAGGGAATCAAAGTTCTTGGGTTTCCTTATATCAAGCAGTATCAAAGTAAAACCCGAATAAAATCAGAAGCAATCAAAGAGACTTAGACGTGCTCAACGGAGTTAAGGCCGTGTGCATGCTTACCGCTGGTCAGATTCCTGCATTGTTTCATCTGAGGTCTTTAGAAAGCCGTCATCATTTTTTCACCCCTAAGGAAAAATATCGGCTGATTGGGATCCCTGATCACAATGGAAAAGCCTGCGAGAGTCAAGTCATATTTGTCAAGCCCCCAGTTGCTGGAAACACCAGACGGGAAAGATTACTTTATACTTGACGGTAGTGGGATGTCTTTTGGTGTTGTGGTTTTGCTGAAAAGAGAAAGGTACTCATCTATTATGTCAAGAAGAGCTTACTAAGTGCTAAACCCAGATTCGCACATAGAAAGCCTACTTTTTAAGACTCATAAAGGCCACCTAAGCTAAGGCCATACTTTCAATGTCACTCCGACATTGTGGGTTACAACGCATCTTTGCTGAACGTTCTCCACAAGCTCTAATTATCAAAGAAATGGAAAATGGGTCAGAGCTAACTCATCTAACATCGAGTTTAAACCCCAAACCGCCATCAAACTTCAAGTTCTCACGATTATTACGACTTTAGCCTGCATACCCTCACAGAAGGAGTTCCATGGCCTTCACGACCACCCGTAACTGACACTATACACACGCGGGCTTCAAACGAAAAAAATCTACGTGGGGTAGTCTCTGTGACCCGAGAGAGGAAAAATCGAGATAAGTAATAAATCGCGTTCAACACACTAAAACGAGGCTGAGCATGCAGGCCCTTCGTAGCTTTAGGTTCGAAGTGGAGTACGGGTGCATAAGCCATCAAAATCTTTCAGGTTCACAAATTTGTCGGAATCAAAAGATGGATCGTACGAAGAAAAAGATAAGCAGATATCAAAGTACGTAGGAAGGTTCGAGGTTCCTTATCCCATTTTTGAAAGGGATTTGAAGCATTCCCGCAGGCATACGCACCGAGACCCAGATCCGCAACCAAAACGAAGACCTAAGCAAAGTGGAGCTGTAGTACAACTTTTGCACTCAAGGCTAGAAAAATCCAGCAGTTGTTAACCCACCAAATTAGTATCGAATTAGAAAATGAATTCATCAAGTACCTATGTGGATAAGATTCTACTGGCACAAGGTCTTCTACGCGCCTCCCAAACGGGCGTCATGGAAGTTTTGTCTAGCTGACGGGACTTTCAGATGTAAGGTCTTTATCCGTGTGCTCTAAAGTATGCCTGTGCTCGGAGACACCACCATGTGTTACAAGAGAAATACAAAGGCATATGGCAATCACTTTGAGGCCGGATCCTTACACAAGGTCATACTATGATACTACTAGTCGCCTTACGGGCACTAAGGATATCGTAAAAATGTGGGCAAATGTCAACGATTCATGCACGACTGCCCGCATCAAGACATGCACGCAATACCGCCCTCCGGCCCTTCACAAGCCGGGAGAACAGATAACGTAGTGTTTTCTGCCTCCGACACATGGTCAGTAAAATTTTGCTCACTTAATTAACTACTTCTCTAAGTAAAGGAAATGTAAGCCTTACAAACAAACATATGTGAACAAAAGTAATCGAATTTCTAAGTTGAACAATTTATCCGTTTATTTTGCATTCCAAAGGAAATTTCATACAACTAGCCCCCACCATAAAGGGCCAAAGACCGAATTTCCAAGACACACATCAAAAGATCACTCCTCCGCATATCACCCAAACGCAAACGTGATGTTCGCATACACCAACAAAGCAATATTGCTTAGCCTAAGTAAAGAGATTAGAAAGTTCGAAAGGATGCTGGCTGAAAGCAACTGCGTGGGTCAGGTGCACCGAACAAACACACAAAGTCTGAAGATAGGCAAAATCTCTCCTTCACTGCATACGAAGCCAAAAGCTTCCATACCTATTCAAGTAAGGCAATCCCACTTCAAGCTTTAAGTGAAGAGAAGAAAAGGAACAACAGGTACTGTGAGGACAACTCACAAGCAACAGCATCGTTAAGTCGCCACTGCTTGAATGATGGCAACAAAACAACAATGGGAGATATTACAACGCGTAACTAAGCTTCGCTACTTCAAAGTAGATTTGAGATTTTGCGTACTGCAAATCCTTCAAGAAATAACCCGATTAAAAGGAAGTTGGTCGAATGGAAAGATTCATAAAATAACGGCATACCGGAAGAGCGCATACCAATCGACCACCTAAAAGGCAACCGGCAATGAAACAAATGTGGAACATCGACACTGGAAAATACAAATGTTTGAGGGACGCAAGTATCAAGAATCGATCCACCCTTGTTTTACAACAACACGCGCTACTCTTTTTTTTCTTCGACACTTTATCCCACCGAGTTTTTTCTGAAAGATTTTTGACGAGGTATGCACCGAGTGTGTTGGAAGGAAGAGCTGGAATAATTCTAATAAACGATGCCAAGGACCCTAAAGTCCCACACTCAGGATTGTCGACAAGTCTCCGAAAATAAATTTAACTAGTGGATTGCCCAACAAACCTGGGCTTATAAGCCAAGTCAAGCACGCACCATCTCGAAATCTTCACCCATTAACAATGAAAGCATCGATAGACACTCTGTGTAATAGAAATTAATGATGAAAAGTAGTTCAAATGCATGACCTACAATGTGACAGGAAAGAACAAAAGACACAAATGGTATAACTACCACAGATATATACATATAATGGTATCACGTAAGTTAGTGGAAGACAAATATTGTGTAACACCATGAAGATATTAAGTGTGCACATTTAAAAGCAAAAGCAAGATAACAAAGAGAAGATGAACAAATGCATATTTCTGATTGAAAAATCATAACGGGTCCTATGATTGAAGGTTTGCCAGAGTGAGTAAATGAGAGAATTAACCTACCATTTCTAAGACATATGTCAACGTGGTACTTAATATGGTGTTAATACGTAGTAAACACATGTTTCAACCTATAAAGATATGGTACATGCGCCTAACTCAACCCCAAAAGTCAAATGCGAGATGATTGCCCAAGTTCATATAAACAAACCATCTGGGCTCATTCCTCAAACTAATGCGACTTTAACCTACTTTAACAACCCCCTTCACACCTAAATGACGGAGTGCTGGATCGGAGCCCAAACGGAATGGACTCGGCTCGATACCATGTAAAAGATAGCGATACCCGCCTACCCCAAAAGCTAGCTCATGATGAGGGACTGGCCGCCCATATAAAGAAACCATCACCCATTCCCAAACTAATGCCAGAGATTTAACCTACTTTAGCACAACTCCAATGCTAACAACGATAACCCTTAATCTTATATTTGAGATGATGTTTACGAGTATGGTATAGTGACTTAACTAAGCGTTCCTCCATTTCATTATAATTTATAAGTATACTAAAATAGTTGTTTCAAAAATACTTATGGTTTCAAAATTCAAGAGACAATTAACAATATTTTTCAATTCTACCCTTAGTATTTAAAGTCATTCTAAATGTGAAAAGAATTATTATTGTAAGGTTTTCAAAAATTCATTAGGTTATATTAGTCAAATTATCTTCCCTATTAATTCTTTTCTTAATGGATGTGCAAATTTTATCCACTCGATTAAAATAGAAACACCCAAGGATTGATTCTAATACGGCAAAGCATTTATGCCCCCACCTAAAGAAAACTAGCACATCCATAAGATTAAAAATGGGCCAAAGTTCCTGAAAGTCTTATGCAACTAAATGTATAGAATCTATGAAATGTATTATGTGCATTTTGATAATCAAAAAAAAAAAAAAAGAATTCATGAGATTTCACACAAAAAGGAGTACACAAACATGGGATTCAAGAGTACCTAGAGGAATAGGAAAAGGCATAAGAATGATATGTGGTTAAATAGATGTATTCAATTGCTCCAAAAGTATAGGAGAAAATTCAAATTGTGCTAAGGAACTCACAATTGTGTAGCAATTGTCTCATATAATGAGAAAGGTGACAATAATGTTGCATGATAATATGTGAAGTTTGAAGGTATGTAAAGCTTGTGTTTCATATATTTCAAATAAGATAAAGTCTATGTATACAATGCTTATATATCAAGGTGAAAACAATAAGAAACCAAGAATAATAATAGATGGATGTCACTATTTGGTTAGTGAATAGTATTTAAAGAAGGTGATAGGAGGCATTACTCATCAAAACATAAACCTAAGTTATACCTTTTTGATGCTGGCATGCATACTGGCTCTTTTTTGAGACCACAATTCTGATTCCTTCTTTGGCCAATTTTGAGACATAAAACAAGGCAGCAAATGAAAAGTTCAAAGACAAATTCAAAGACAAAACATAAATGATAACTACATGAAAAGATAGACAAACATATAAAACGTAATGAGCATCTGTTTTCACTAAATTCTATTCTGTATCTTTGAGTTATAGATGGTGTTTGAATTATGTGAACTTAATTAAGTTAATTATATCTCATATTTGGCATATATGCACCACATTCATTTTACCAATAATACTATGTTTAATTTATTAGTGGTAAACAAAACGTAGTTAAGTATATTGCTCTTCGTGACTATGTTAAAGTTAAAAGCTCAAAGATTTAATTCAAATGTTAATGAAAAGGACCATACAATGAATTATTTTATCAAAATAGACATAAACAAATTGATAATCAAGATAAAAGTTATTGGTGACTGTAAAAATTACAGGAAGCCGTACAAAGAATTGTTACTATTGTCATAATACGGCACAAAATCAAAAGGTTACTGATCGCCATATCTAAGATAATTATGAGAAAGTCCAATTTGACTAAAATCCATCTAGAAAATAACTAATAAAAATACTTAAAGCAAGTTGTTCAAATGTGATATTATTTCACATGACAAATCTATTAACCGTTCCTTTTTCTGTAGAGTGAATGTCACTATATACATATTTATTTAAACCTCCACTTTGTTTTTCTACAGGCTAGAACTCACTTTTTCTGCTTTTAATAGCTCAATTATTCATTTTATGTAGTCATTATCTTCCATAAAGTGCATAAGCAACTTAGAAATTCAAATATTACATTTACTTTTCAAAGAATAAATTGTTTCACATTTTATATGTATATATATTAGAAAATCGCAACAGTTGGCCGCCAAGTTCTCGGTCAAGATACTGAGTGCCATTCATGACTTATCAGATATCAACAAATCATGACACAATTAACAGAGAGTAAAATGATCGGATGTGGTGGCACAGTTAATGAGAACAGCAAAGATATGGCCATTTCAAAGAATGCTTGAAATCCCCGCAAGTTAAGACGTGAGTCCCTCCGTTGGCACAGAAACATGACACAAGAGTCTATTTCATTTATTGACGCTAAATTTACAACCAGATCTCATATCTAACCATATGTCATAGATGTATACCTACTAGATTGAAATGTTAATTGTTGGCAACCATCCCATCCCTGTTGGAACCATTCTCAATTCTTCGTATCAACAGTTCTCTTCTGGGGAGAAGGTCCTTTGCCTGGGCGTGAAGCATCAGCACAACGATAATCATGTCTTCCTCCGTAAAACTTCCTCTTAAAACTCCCATTGCTACTATCTCAACCATCTGCTGAATCACTGCTAACAGGCCGAGCACCATAGTTAGGGCCGGCTCATATTTGCCAACAGACTGATAGCTTCCTGGGCGCAATGAAGATCAATTTTCTTCTGTTTGAGCTCATCTTTCACCCTTCTCATCTGCAACAGAAACAACCTTCTTGTTAGATTCTAAGAAGATGACGATGGAAATACATAAAGTTTATTAGACAAATATTCAGTTAATGATATTGTCAGGTAGCCTCATTAACTTTCATTCCCCTGAGGGATAATGAACGTTACCCTATGGCTGCTGGAGTGATGCTAAGGTTGAAATATAAAAGTAGCCAAAACAGTTTCCAAGTAAAGAAAATCAGACACACAGAAGAGAAACCAAAATTAGGGTTTTCTTCTTTGAGCAACGCTTAAGCACCAGCTGAAACAAATATCTTTAAATCATACCCATCTGTAACTACTACAAGAGAAGACACTAGATAGGATGTGCTGCAGCTACCAATCCAGTTCTCACAAAATGAGATGTACTTACATGTAATGTTGAGTACTAATGCACTAAGGAAAGTTTTTGCTCCCACAAAGAACCGAACAATAGATTATTGCACTCTGGATAAGTTTGCCCTTCACTTTTCATCTGACACCCGATACATATCCTTGCTAGGAAATTTTATATATTGAAGGGTAAACTTATAATTTAATAAATTACTCATTCAAGTTATCGGTTCACCCATTAAAAGAAGTGGTAAAACCGAGAATCAAACCACAACCCAACAACTTTATAAGGAAACCAATAATCGAACCATCAAACCAATAAACAAACCGTTAACCCAATTATCGGTTCGGGTTAGTGGTTTAACCGTTAATTTGATGAATAGCCCAGTGACCAACAAAAGAGGGAAACAAAAACACAGAAAAAAAATGTACTTGTGAAGTCAGGAGTGAATCAAGATTCAACAGGATCTGTATTACCTGAAGCTCAACAATTCTGCTAACTTGCTTAAGGTCCAGAGGTTGGAAAACAATGTACTCATCAATCCGATTCATGAACTCGGGCCGGAAAGTCTGTCTTGCCAATTCACAACCTGCTTTTTCATCACATCATAAACTGCTTCCTGGCTATCTTGAGTGTTCCGCAGAGTCTCAAGAATGTAATGTGACCCAATGTTTGATGTCATTATTACAACAGTGTTTGTGAAACTAACAGTCCTCCCTTGAGAATCAGTTATTCTTCCATCGTCCAACAACTGTAAGAGAATGTTAAAAACATCAAGTGGTGTGCTTTCAATTTCATCAAAGAGGATCACAGAGTAAGGCCTCCACGTAACCACTTCAGTGAGTTGCCCACCTTCATACCCAACATAACCTGGTGGTGCACCAACCAACCGTGAAACAGAATGTTTTTCCATGTATCTACTCATGTCAATACGCACTAGAGCATTTTCTAAAATAGTATGTAAGCAGCAAGAGCCTTTCCAAGTTCAGTTTTGCTCTACTCCAGGGACCCATGAACATGTTTGCATTGGCCGATTTGGATCGGATAGGCCTGCTCCTGGATCGCCTGATTGCATCAGCTACAGATTTTACTGTTATCCTGACCAATAACTCTTTTGTGAAGTTCATTTAAGAAGACAAGCTTGTCTCTCTCAGACTGCTGAAGGTTTGATAATGGTATACCCATTCACTTGCTAACAATTTCAGCAATATCAAGATCTGTTACTTCTTCACGAAGCAATGAACTCCCCAGACTTCCGTAGCCGCCAGGTTTTTCTTCGCTTCTTCTAGCTGGATGCCAGTGGAGATTAGGTCCCATACTTGAGTCTGCAGCACCCATTCAAGTCATAATCACGCTCAGCAGCTTCCATCTCCAAGTTCACCCTGTCGATCTACTCAATGAAAAAAATTAGACACAATCATGAGTAATACAAAGAAAAACTGCAACTTGAATTGATTTCAGCATCAAAACCAGCAATTTACCTCCTTTACAGAACGATGCGTGTCATCAGAGCTTTTCTTGTTCCCACTGTTCATTTAACTCTTTCTGCTTTTGCTTTACGGGACTTCAAATCACTTTCTAGCTTGTTCAGTCTTTCTTTAGATGCTTTATCCGTGTCATTTTTCAGAGACAGTTTCTCCATTTCCAACTTCATCACAGCCCTATCTATCTCATCCCACCCAGCTTTGGCTTTGAAGTACTTCCATCTTTAGAATGCAGCAGCTTCATCAACAAAGGTCAATTGCTGAAAAGAATAGAATATAGAGTGAGAAACTCTAAAGAGAAGTTTGTCAAATCACAAACATACATTACTAAAAACATTCTACAGGCAGCTTGAGAATCTTGATCCATCAATCCACTCAATGCAATAAAACATTTGGAGGAGCAATAAAATGGGCAGCTTCCTACATACATCATTTTTCCTACATTAGATATGAGGCCAATTCCTATTACAGATGTTCTTAACTAACTTGAAAAATAGAACCTTAAGTTTACTTCCATGTCAAAGAAAGAAGATCCTCTTTGTGGATTGCCCATTTTTCTGTTCATTAGCAAAAATATCAAGAGGCAAATGAGCTTGAGAGTTGTTTAGAAACTCTCAAGTGTGTAGAGGGACGAACCCTACTCTAGTTTCCTGTGATTATGCACCACTAACCCAGGGATTTCTCAGTTGTAAAAAATAATGCAAGAAGTTCCCAGAACATTGCTAAATGAAATGAAGTTGAAATAGTTCCTGATGTTATGAAATCAAGTATGCAGTTGAAAACATATATGTTAGAGCCTTCCAAATTGAAGTGATAGAGCAATTTATTCTGATGTTACAAAGTAGGGAGCAGTTAAAGGATCCTGATTTTGTAGAAAGTAGATATAGTGTAGGATATATTCATAAAGAGATGAAATAACAAAACCCTGGTGTCATAGATGCAATGTGCCATTGCAAGACGTGCTGCTTCCGCATTCTATGCAAGTTTCTGTAACTAAAGTATGAATTTGGTCCTCGCTGTTCATTTTTTAACCAATTCCTCTAAAGAAACTTCAACAGAAATGTGAGGAAAAAGGACAAGATAGGAAGAAAGAATTGAGTAAAAAGTCAACTTAGAATATCCCCTGCCGTTGGAATTAAATAGCTAAGTGTACACGCTCTAAGAAAAGAAAGAGAATTAACTACATAAATACAGGAGTAAATCAAGCTATAACATATAACATATATATAAAAGATTCTAGAATATCTACAAGATTCTAATGCTCTCCCTCGTTATATACATCAAATATGTACAAACTTGTAACTAAATGTTAGCTACGAGACCCAGAGAGAACTTGGTGAAATATTTTGAAGCTAATCATTTGACTTAACAAAAATTGCAGCAATGTCTCCGAGAGTACATTTTCTCGGTTGAAGTGATCTCAATGTGTTTAGTTTTCTTATGGAACAGTGGATTTGATGCAACATGTAGAGCAGCTTGGTTATTGTTTGCATACAAGTCCCATCCGACTGATTTCTCAAACTTAGTTCCTCTAGGAACTGTTTGCAAGATTAATTTGTGTCCACAACTTTTCCTCGCATTCTACTTTTGTACTAGATCGAGCAATCCACATTTTCTTGCTCTTCCAAGACATCAAATTACCTTCGGCCTAATTGAACCCCAAAAGCTAGCTAAAAAAGTAAGGATTGCCAAGAAGCAAGAAACGTCAATGTAGGGACTACACCCTCTAGCCTAGGTAAACAGAACAAGACATCTAGGGCATGGACAACATAATATAAAGGCCTAACATCCAGCAAACCACCAGGCTCCTGGATTTGATACTATAACAAGAAAATGGGCCACGGAACAGGAAGAACTAAAATTTACTTTTATGTCGAAGTCTTTCCCATGGGAAGGCTGGGGCTTTTGGTTGGTTGGTTTGGGGGGGGGTTGCTGCTTGCACGTCTTAAAAGAAATCATGCTTTGTATCTTAAGTTATTGGCTCATTGTCCTCAGTGAGGAAAGGACCTAGAACAAAGAAGAGGGCCGATAGGAAGTTAAAAGCAATTCTTCCTACTTTTCCCCAAAACCTGATATGTGAGGAAGCCACCGGATGTCCATAATTGAAGCATTTTTCTTCATCGACTGTCGGTGCATAACCCAACGCCACAGTTAACTCAAAAGTAAGGATTCCCCTAAGATCACGGAGACAAATTCTATCCCGCGCAGCAATATGACTGGCTTCAACAAAGCAACTTTGCCAAGCGTTACTTTTATATATCAAGAATAGTACAACCACACCATAGAGTTTCGTAAACCAACTTACAACCCTCTCAGGAAAGGCAATGTCAAGTCGACTCACTATGAAATAGTTCAGCTTCCCAATGACTCGCTATACCATCTAGATGATTAAGGGCTCCCTCGACCGTGGCAGAAGTTTAACATTCAGGTCCATACTTAGTGTTAATAGTCTGGCAAACTGTCACTTATCTTCTTAAGAACGCCTAGGCATACTTACGGCTGTGAGATGCCAATTCCTGATTTAGGGGATTGGAGGATCTCACGCCTGTTGTTTCAATCTACTTGGGTAATACATAGTACTTAAAGAGATGCTACTTTGATATAAATATACCAACTTGATATATCATCAACATAAAGTGCCAAATAAATGCACAGACATGGAGCAGTATGTCGATAGAATACAATAATGATCAACCTCGCAAGTCATACCAAACTTGTAAGACTTAGAAATTCTGAATAGTAAAATTGGCCAAAATCAACTTAAAATGCCAAAACTGGATCAAGACCGGAGCGTGAGGACCACCCAAGGAAAATAGAGTCAAAAAATAATTAAATAGACTAGGACAGGTGTGGAACTGCTTTTGGATGTGCTGTTGAAAGCCCAAAACAACTTAAGACTTTAAAGTGCGCCAACGACAAATAGAAATAAAGTTGTGTGTGCCAAAAGAAGGCTACGGCCTAGCATCATTTCTCGCATGAAAATAACAATTAGACTTTGTCTGGATGGGGACTTAAAAAGCTACTTTTAAGCTCTTTTCAGCTTTTTGAATGTTCGGCAAAATTCAAAATAGGTTTTAATTGTTTTTAAGCCAAAAACAGTAAGTTGGGGTTGTCCAACTTACTGGCTTTGGTTTATTTTGGCATTAGAAGACTAAACCATGTGGCAGTTACTGTGTGTTAATTTGAGGTCTGCTAAAATCAGAAAATCCCCCAACATCTCTGATAAAAAGCTGGCCAGAATCCATATGACCAGAGCTTATCAGGGGCACAAGAATTGATAGCATTCAAGACTTCTTACTCATCAAAAGCATGTTCAAGGGTCTCTCTCTCTTCCGCATTCAGGCTTCCCAAACTATCTGAAATGCAATAGGCCCAAGTTCTCATTTTCAGCATACAAATCTTGATAGAAATCAAGAATCGCCTCTTTCACCAGTTCTTTGTCTTCACCCATATCATTCCCCACTTATAACCTATTGATCAGATTATACCTTCTATGAGAATAGGCCATTCTGAAAGGGTCATTAGTGTTTCTATCACCTCCTTTCAGCCACAAGCACCTTGATTTTTGTCTCCAAGAAGTTTCTTTATCCTTAGCTAACTTCTAGATCTCTAATTCCAGCTGCATTAAATTGTTCTTCCCCTCTTGAGTTTTTATTCTCCCTTCTGGTACTTAGTTTGTCAAAGACCTCCCTATTCCAAGTGACTAGATCTACCTTCAAAAATTTCAACTTCTGAGAAAGCATGATATCAGGTGAACCATTAGCCACATAATCTTATCACCACCATTGACTGTGTGACAAACCCATCTTCATGCAAACTACGTTCTCGAACTTGAGCCGTAAGAAGGATCATAGAACAATCACCACTCTCAAGTGTATTAGGTCTATGATCAGAAAGAACTTCGTGAAGCTAACTGTTTACAGAGCCAAAAAGATCATTCCACTGAGGACATCAAAATCTATCAATCAGGTAAAGCTTAAAATGAGTTTTCACCTCTGGACCATGTATAAAAGGCTCCTGTAAAGGAAGATCAACTAGCCCCATGGACGGAATAAAAATCTGAGAAGCATTTCATGGCCCTTGACCTCCTAATACAGTTAAAAGTGTTCATTCTTGAATTTGCAGACGTTAAAGTCACCTCCAACAACCCAACTTTCATTCCAGAGGCCCTTTACGCCAACAATTCATTCCAAAGATCGAATTTTCCCAATTTGAGTGAGGTCCATACACCCATGTGAAGCAAAATCTGAAATCCACCGGTGCTCCTTCAAACATTGTTGCTAAAGCATGTTGTCCTTGGATAAGAATCAATACAGTCTACTGCCTTTTGTTCCATAAAACAATAATGCCTCCCCTGCAACCACTGGCCTCAATTCACTCCAATCAACTCATCTTGATCCCCAAAATTGTCTTGCGATCGCTACAGAGCAGTTTCAGCTTGTCCCGAAGGCACAAAATATCTAGTTTCCACTTCCTATAAGAGTGTTTTAATGGTGTTTCTCTTGCTCGTGTCATTGAGCCCCCTTATGTTCCAACTTTCACACCAGATTCATCCAGAGAAGGCCCATGGAAACCTGGCCCCTATCAGACCCTTCACTTCTGTCAGAATTGACAGTACATGCCAGCTTCTTTGCAACAATTTCACCCTTGTTCTTTTGACTTTTTCTTCACTTCCCTTCCTTTTTGCTGCCGTAATTGTGATTGTCTTTTTTGCTCCATTCTCAGATCATATCGAGTATCTCATGTTTAAACCCTGCCAGTTAATACCAAAAGTGTTGCATGCTTTTTATTATCACAATCTGAGTCTAACTAGAGGTTTCAATAACAGTGGGAGACTGAATTAACTGCTGTTCCAAGCAATTATTTTCTCACTAAAGCTTCTGATACCATCTGACAAATATAATACCGCAGAAAGATTGGAAGCCAAAACTACTTAGATTATTCTCTCAACTTGTTGGGATTTAAATAGTAAAGTCTACATATCCTAAGAAAGGAAAGAATATTATGTTACATAATTACATGGAGTGATCAATCTAATTGCTAACAAATATGCTAGCTTCATATTCTGGCATATTTACAATATTCAAAACAACCTTATTTTTTTGATAGGTAATAACACATCAGGAACTCACAACACTGGGTTACATTATTAAATTTTAACCCGAGCCACTACCTTGCTTTTAACGAAGTATCTGTGCTAGATATTACTCTACAAACGAAATAATTTATCTTCTTGCTTGACATATATAGCATAAATCTTACAGCAAAGAGTAAAGAATCAGGCAAAGACACTTCCAAATACCGATGTATCAATGTTAAAATATGTTAGCGCACATAGATCTCATCGACATTTTTCAGTCACAACCAAATTATCAAGTAAGCACGCCTGTCAGTCTAGATAGCGGGCCTTCAGTGTGTTAAAGAGAGATAATTCATCACCCATGGCTTCTTTTTTCTGCTGGTCGGGTACAAGGTCTTTAAACCACTTGAAGGTTGAATAGAAATTAAAAGGAAAATAGATAAGAAGAGAGAGGATGAGCACATATTGATTGATTTGACTCTCATTTCTGTCTATTCATGGAAAAGGAAGTACAGATTGCCACATAAGGAGTACAGTGACAAACTTGAAATAAATTTATATGTTTATATAATAGGAATTTCTTGGAAATTTTCAAAATTAAACAACATTTCGAGATACATTTCCCCATGAGAATGGTATGGTAGATAAGATGTTACACATAATGATTGAAATGGAGAAGCGCTTACCTGGCGTTATATGACAAAAGTATACCTACCTAAAAGAAAGGCAAATTTATGGGGTAGTTAAACATCAAAATGTTATATAAGAACAAAGTTCGGCTTTTAAAGTTCCACATATAAACAATGGGTGTCGCAGAGATGTTGATGTTTAAAGTGCATGAGCAGTCCAAGTAGATTACACGAGATTAAAAATAACCACATTCAATGAAAGGTGCAAATATCACACATTTAAGATAAAATAAGATAATATCGCTTGAAATGGTGTAGCCATGTCTTACATTGACCTCCAGATGATGAACTATTCTAAACGTGTAAAACTATGGAGGGTGAAGGTATCAGAAACTAAGAGATAGATCTAAATTAAATTGGGAGGGAAGCTATCTTGAAAGACCTATTGTTTCTTGAACTGCGCCAATTCAGCAAAGACAAAGCAAAGAAGAAAAACTATATACATGATATCAACTGATTGGAGTTTAAGATTTAGCCAGCGCAACACGCTACTTCTTTAGCATTCCAATATTTGTTAGAGTCTTCCGGTCGCTCAAAGATTTATATCCACTAGAAAATATAAAATTTCAAAATTTATTATTTTTCTTTTGTCTTACTACTTCAGATTGTTTGTATGGATCATGTATAAAATATGGTCCTATCTTTTTTAATTGTATCTCGAGCTTCTTCTCATCCCCAACCCAACTTAATATCCTTCTATGATTTGATTTTCTTCTCATCCCCCACCCCTAATTACATATTTCGTGATTTCTGGGTCACTATTCAAACACCACCTCTAATTAGCCTTATCAAGTTTTCAAAACGAAATGAACTACTCTACAACAAAACCTATCATATATGTTCCAAAGGCTTGAAAAATAAGATTCCATATAAGTAGCAGTTCCAGAGGTATTAATTGATGTAAAAAGGACTCACAACTAATAGTCAATAACACCACTACCATGCTCAGCAGAATCCCATACTTGGGGTCTGAGGAGGGTGGGCCCAACACACCTTATCTTTAGGTAGGGTAGAGAGGCTGCTCCTATCACCCCCTACTAAGGAAAATTGTGCTTCAGAACATGTTTGCAAATAAGTGTACGAGTAAAAAGCTGATGAGATAATCAAGAAAAGAGAAGTACTGACAGTAGAAATAGTACTGATAACCAAAGAAAAGGAACAACTGTAGTAATAATATCAAGAAAACCACTAGCATATAAATAACTTCATGATAATACTAAGGAAGCACATTGGTGCTATCAAGGTGAGAAATCTCTAAGCTTACAAAATTTACAGGAGGATGGGAAATGCTTTGAAGAAAAGGGTCTAATGGGTCAAAGAGGGACCTCAGTGATTAGTGTTGTCTTAAGGAAACTTCAAGGATCTCATAGGAGGAACCAAAAGAGAAGTATTTCAGAGAAGTTCTAAGGATAAGTTAGCCTACCTTTTGTCCGGCAAAAATCGCTCAGTGATATATCGATCTGCAAGAACTGCAGCTGACACAAGAGCACTGTCTGATATTTTAAATACCATGGATGTGGAGTCATAATGTCACGCACACTGAGGATAGAGAGATTTGCATCTTCACCATGGTTGGCCACAATATACTTGTTGAAATTCCACGCTCTAGAGCAGGGTCCTTCTCAATGTACTTCCTATATTCATTCAAAGTTGTTGCTCCAATACATCTAAGTTCACCCCCACTGCTAATGGGCTTCAACAAATTCCCTGTAATCCATACTCCAACAGTAGCTCTAAACACAGCAAAACAAGCACAAGTTTTTAGAATAAAACATATCATAAAGTTTTAACCAAGTAAGATTCACTAAATTAGTTATTATATAAGCTACAAACAGAAACTCATCTTGAGTAGAAGATGCCTTCTCTACCTGGTTGCTCACATAGAGAAATCATCAACTGTATTTTTATCAGCTTTACGAAAACAAGAAAATAAACCTAGCTCAATCATTTCCAATGTCCAGGATCAAATTAACAGAATAGTATAGTTCTACATTTCACAGTCCAAGCTCAATTTAAATGTGGATCATCTAAAACACAATCGCGAAGCAATGGTGCTTTTGGGACGCCGAGAGTCCAGACCTAGTGTTTCCTAACATACTACATGAATTGAACGACGAAATTTGTATTGTTTAAGAATAATTAAGCATGAGAAAATCATCCAACAGAAAGTCACCACTTGTTGTCCACAACAATGTTGCTCGGACTTCTTCAAAATGTCGCCAGGTGGCATGTCAGATCCTTCAAAAAGCAGTACATTTTTGGCGATCCGACACTGTACTTCAAGAACATTATCGAACGTCTGTACAAAGAGAGGCCCACAACCTTGATATGAAACAGAGAAGTAGCTTGAGCCAGCACTTTTTTAACATAGAACTTTATAATAAGCAAAAGAGATTTTAATTGGAAGAGAAAGATTACAGTTGGCAAGTTTCTAAACATTCGGTTGAAATAAAAAACTTTCATCTATGGGAATAGAAACTAAAATGCTATACCAAACCTGCACCAACTACAGTGTGTATCTCATCAATAAACAATATAATTCGTCCACAGCGCAGACTTCCTTAAACAGTCAACCTTCCTCAAAATCTCACGGTACTTTGCACCAGCAAGCAAGGCACCCATGTCGAGATATCAACGTACAAAATGAAAAGAAGAAACAAATCAAAGTATAGTATTAGCACTTAAAAAGCTTCATAGAACTTAATACACAATTAGAGAATGAGGTGGTCCGTATCCTTGTCCTCTCCCTTTGCTATGAGGGGCTGGGGTGAGACTAGCTTATAAACTGGACTAGCTTATCGATCAAAATTAGTTCTACCTTTGAGTGCAGGTGTTATGCATATTTTCTCTCTTAAAATATCAAACTCCATTCAAATAACCCCAGAATTATTAAGACAATATGTAACTTTGCCATGCTGGTTCAGTTGAGTAAGAACTGCACTAACTGTCTTGAGCAGACTCATATCTTTAACAGAAAATTATGTTCCAATAAACTGGGAGACCTAAAAGAAACCTTAGATATCTTTTTGTCATACAAATGAATCACTGCAACAAGAGAAAATAACTTTTATCAGTAAGCAACAGCTTAAGGCCCATAATTCTCAATAGAAAGCAGCAACTTTCAAACTATCATTTATTTCTTCAAGATATGCCTTTCCCAAAAAAACAATCAGGCAGAAGAAAAAGCAATCTGACTAACACTGCAAAATGCCATCTTCCAAGCTTTTGCACATACACAATCACTTGGTAAAACTCATGCAAAGAGAACTTCCCGTTGATCCTTTTCACAACAAAATAAATTCAATGAATTAAGAAATAAGGAAGAGAAGTTATAACCTTCCGATTCATCAAAGGTTCAGGAATTCCACGTACTCATCCTTTGAGCTAACTCTGCAAGGATAAGGAGCAAAAAGCATAAATAATTCTGAGGTTAAAGTGTCATGGCCAGATACTGATACCATCTGTACCTCTTTTCGCTTTTTCCCCACTATTTTTAATGATTAAAGACCGTGTTAGAATATAAAGAGAACCAAAGTAATTATAGGTTAGTATTGCCTAGGCCCATTTGTATCTGAATGTGGAGAAAGTGTGAGTGTTTTATATGATATATTTTTAGAGACGTAATGCAAGAGAACAGTTATGGTTACTAGTCTTATCATTAGCATAAAGTAATCACTTACCTTATATCATTAGACTTAAGAATCCTTAATAAAAAACACTCTCATTATGTCAATAAGCAGTAGTATCTCATTTTTTTCACATGATACCAAACCTCTACAATCTTTAGCAGAGACTCAATAATCTCCGTCAACTGGTCGCCCAACCCGCCAATATGTTATATTTCTTTCGACTTCCAACAACCAGCGCCACTCCACCCTTACCAACGCCCGGCACTCGCCTCCTCTCACTCCCTGAGGCCATTCCAGTAGCCATTGCTCAGTGCAGATTTTCCAATGAGATCTGGATGACAATCCTCTGTTTTCAAATAAGCAAACTCAACTTGATTTCTCCTCTTCGACTTGACCATGTTAGCTCAGGGTTGGCTGACTTTTTAATTGACTTTGCGCTAGATCACATTTTAAAGTGTGAAATTGAACCCAATGGAATTATTTTAGGTCATTAAGTATTCTGTTGAACAGAGTTGAACTGTTTGGAAATCCTCCCAGAAACAGCATTTAGACTTGGTTGGAAACTTTCAAGACAAGATGGAAAGGTTCATTAATAGCCCTACGACAGATAACCAGCAGGCTTTTGAAATTGAAAACAGAATGGCAGATCAAGAACTCCCCATATGCTGAAGCTTCCCCAAGGAAATCCAGGTGGTCAAACAAGGAGGCTGGTGAGGGGTCCTACTTAAAGGAGGAGGACGTTATACATGTGACAGAGGAGATGGGATCCTCCAATAAGGGGGTACTCAGCAGATGCCAAGTTGGATTTTTTCCATGAAAGAAGGTTGAATGTCCGACTTTATCAGATATCAGACAATGGGCCAGCTCTACTTGGAACCCATGGGCTTAGCATATATGAAATGGGTAATGGAAGTTTTTTATTTGAGCTGCCAATAAAAACAAGCGCTGAGCAAGTCATGAAAGGGAAATGGCTCTGGAAGAATAACATCATCAAATTTCACTGGTGGTCACCGGTAATTGGTGCCATGGAAGCCACGGATAGACCGAGTTCAGTGTGGATTAGGATAGTGGGTCTACCATTACAGTTTTAGTCGGCCGAGGTACTCAAAGCCATAAGCAACAGATGCGGTGGCTGGGAAGAGACAGAGGAAGAGACGATACTTCGTAATCACCTCAAATGGGCCAGATTGAGAGTAAAAGGGGACGGAAATGGGGCTCCTAATGAAATAACACTGGAAAATGGAGGTTTAATCTTCACCCTTCAAATCTGGGTGGAGTTACCGGCCTGAGTATCTGTCGGAGAAGAAAGATACGCGCAAGCCTGTGACCAGCGGGTATCGAGGCAATAGTACGAGCGTACAGAGGAAGATATGAATCAGAAGGTGAAGAGGGGCACAAAGCACGTGGGTGTACCACATTGGTCAGCCAGACCAAGTAATCCCTCTCAAAATCCATCCTCAATATTGGGCCCAGTAGATTGTGGGCTTCAGAATGGAAAACCAAAAACCACATACAAAAGCTGAAGGGGAAAGAAGGCCCTTAAGTGACACACGTGATGCCCCACGTGAGGCTCCTTTTAAGAGTAACAATGCCAGCGATAACAAGTATAGAACATAACGCCTGCTTACTGATGGAGTTGAAAGAAACAGCCTCCAAGTTTCTACAGAGCCTTGTTAACTGGGAATTGGCAACCGATAATCAAGCCTCAACACATACTTCTTCTCTTTCTACTGGGGTGAAGGGTAAAGGGTAAAGGGAACCATGGGCGTGAAGAGGATGGAAACGCGGATGATACAAATATTCCTGAAGTAGACAGAGACAAGGTGAACTTGTGAACATAACTTGCAATCGATGCAGGTGCATGAAGCTACTCCGATCGACATGCAACCCCAGGAGCCACAAGAGACAGAGGAGGAGGCAGCAAATTGGGTTAATTCAAACATGCTGGAATTAAGCAATATCTACGGAGCTGCTTTTGTTGGATGCGAAAAAGAGACATTAGCTTTGTTCAAAAAGTTAGATGCGAGAAAGAAAGAAATGGGGGAAATTAAGGGGAACAGTGAAATAAAAACTCCCAGACACAAGGGGATAGGGAAGAATGAATTAAAAAATTTGCAGTCTGATCTTAACAAGGAAGTGGAAGGGACGAGAAGCAGGGGGAGGGTTCTAAGTCTGACGTACCAATGAAGGTGAAGTTAGTTCTTGGAATGTGAGGGGACTTAACAGGCTGGATAAAAGACAATTCGTTAAGAGTCTGATGTTAAATTGGAAGGCTAACGTATACCGCTTACAAGAAACTAAAGTGGAGAACAATATAGATTTGATGGCTAAGCAATTGTGGGACTGCAGATGGATGAAGAGTGGTTATTTAGAAGCACAAGGAAGCAGTGGAGGCATTCAAATTTTATGGGACAGCAGAGTATGGAAGGCAGACTTAGTGGAAAAAGGGACTTTCTCAATCTCTTATAACTTTGAAGCGGTACAGGATTCTTTTACTTGGTGTCTCAGTGAAGTTTACACTCCACATACTAGGTTGGACAAAAAGGAATGGTGGGAAGAGATCGCAGCTGTTAGAAGCTTGATGGAAGGCCCCTGGGTAATTTGCAGGGATCTCAACACCAACAAATATATGGCTGAAAGAAGATTTTGCTCAAGAATAACCAACAATATGAAAAATTTCTCTGGATGGATCGAGCATATGAGGCTACATGATCCTTGTCTGAATGGAGGCAAATTCACCTGGTTCAGGGGCGTTAATCACAGAAATGCTGCAAGACATGATAGATTCCTTTTCTCTCCAAAATGGGATGAGGCATTTAGAGACATGAGACAGAGGATTCTTCTAGGAGCTGATTCAGACCATTCTCCAATCTCTTTAGAGTGTGGAAATTGGACCCAAAAGAAATCATATTTCAAATTTGAGAATTGGTAGCTAGGGGTGGAAGGGTTCAAAGAACTGATACAGAAATGGTGGTCTGAGTTTGAGGTACAAGGCCAGATTTTCAACTATGCACTAAACTCGGATCATTGAAAACAAATTAAGGAATGGAGCAGAACAAATTTTGGAGTGATGGCCAACAAGAAGCATAGGCTTCTAAGTGAATTAGCTGATCTTGATCAAATGCAGGATGACAAAGACCTAAATGAAGATGAAATGATGATTAGGGCAACAGTCATAGTAGAATTGGAAGAACTTGCTAAAAATAAGGAAGCAAGTTGGAAGCAAAAATCCAGAGTGTTATGGCTTCAGCAAGGCGACAAAACACAAGATTCTTCCATAGAATGGCAACATCTCACAAGAGGTATAACACTATTGATAGACTGAAAATTGGGTATGAAGAAGTGGTGCAAGATTATGAGATCAAGAAAGCTATGGTGGAGTATTTTGAGAAATCCTTCAATGCAACTCTCATTGCTTTGATCCCAAAGAAGAATTGTGGAGAGGAACTAAAGGATTTCAGGCCAATAAACCTCATTGGGGGAGTTTACAAGATCCTATCCAAACTGATAGCTGAAAGATTGAAAACAGTCATCGGGAAATTAGTTGATGCGCATCAAATGGATTTTCTCAAGGGGAGGCAGATTATGGACGCTGCAGTGCTGGCCAATAAACTAGTTGATTCTAAACTCAAAGCCAGAAGGCCAAGAATCTTATGCAAATTGGATATTGAGAAGGCCTATAACCATGTTAATTGGAATTTTTTGCTGAAAATTCTGGAAGATATGGGTTTTGGTTTGAAATGGATTAATTGGATAAAGTTTTGCATTTCCAGTGTTAAATTTTCAGTTTTGATTAATGGAAGTCCTGAAGGATTCTTCCAGTCACAGAGAGGACTTAGACAAGGTAATCCAATGTCACTTTTACTGTTTTTATTAGCTATGGAAGGGCTGAATCATATGCTAAAAGTCACAAAGGATAATGGGTGGATTAGGGGCTTTATGTACTGTTCCTAACAAAGGGAAAGGACTGGAGATAAGTCATCTGCTCTTTGCTGATGATTCTTTAGTATTTTGTGAAGCCAAAGTGGAGCAGATCAAACATTTGAGGGCCATCCCAACTATCTTTGAAGCTCTGTATGGCCTACATGTCAACTGGGAGAAAAGCTCTCCTTGTCCTGTCAATGAAGTCACCAATGTACAAAGCTTGGCATACAACTTGGGCAGCCAGGTGGGAGCTCTTCCAACAAAATATTTGGGGATGCCACTAGGGGCCAAGAACAAGTCAAATGGAATCTGGGGTGAGGTTATTGAGAGATGTGCAAAGAAACTATCCAGGTGGAAAGCCCAATATTTATCATTAGGAGGCAGACTGACTCTTATCGATGTTGTGTTGAGTGCTTTTCCTACTTATATGATGTCAGTATTTCCTATGCCTGGAGGGGGGGCTGAAAAGAAAATTGACAGAATGAGAAGAGACTTTCTCTGGCAAGGCAACAAGGAGAATAGGTACAAGAACCTTGTAAAATGGGAAAAAGTGACTGCAAGCAAGCAACAAGGGGGCTTGGGCATAAAGATTTTAAGCAAGCAAAATAGAAGCCTACTTCAAAAGTGGTTATGGAGGTTCAGCATAGAGGATATGAGTCTGTGAAGAACCTTAATATCACATAAATATGGGAGCTTGAACAATTGGACAACAAATGAAGTCAAAAGTCCTTATGGAAGCGGTGTTTGGAGATCTATAAGAAATCATTGGCAAACTTTCTGGGCTAATGTGGAGATAGTGGTGGGAGATGGAAGAAAAACTGATTTTTAAGAAGATCATTGGATTGGACAGAATAATCTGAAGTTCAGTTTCCCGATGTTGTACTCACTAAGTTCTTAAAACAGGTTATGATCAATCAAATGTGGAACCAACAAGGATGGAACTTAATATTCAGAAGAGCCTTTAATGATTGGGAAGTTGGGGCACTATCTACTTTGCTCACTTTATTGGAATCCTTTGGGGGCTTGTCTGATTTCCCAGATAAACTCAGATGGAAGCTAAATAGCAAGGGGACATTCTCAACTAAATCTGTATACTGGAAGCTTAATCAAAGAGGTTCTGTGAATGTGAATATGCGGTGGCCATGGAGACGCTTTGGAAAGTGAATATACCAGTAAAGGTGTCATGTTTTGTCTGGTTGGTGATTAGGAAAGCATGCCTGACCCAAGACAAATTGTAGAGAAGAGGTCTTCAGATTTGTTCAGTTTGCCTCTAATAGGACAGGATGGAGAAAATAATGAACACATGTTCTTACATTGCAAGACAACTATAAATCTGTGGCACATGTTCTTCTATATATTGGGCATTAAATGGGCAATGCCCAGCTCTACCTTAGATGTTGTTAAGCAGCTGGAAGAGCATCGGGAAAAGGGGAAGCGATGAGAATTGGGGGCAGATAATACCAGCTTGTATATGGTGGACTGTATGGAAAGAGAGGAATTCAAGATTTTTTGAAGACACTAGCAGTTCTTTCCAGAAAATAAGGATGAATTGTCTTAGTTTATTCTTTTTTTGGTGTAAACAAAATAGGTGGGAGGATGTAGGGGACCTGACAGATCTGTTAGGCAATGTATGAGATTATAGACTTTTGGATAGGGGTATTTATACACTCTCTCAGAGATTTGTAAAGCTCTTAACTTAGCACCTGATTAGGTCTTAAGTTGTTCTCTGAATACAACTGTTACCTTACTCAAAAAAAAAAAAAGGTTCCACACGTGGAAAAGCTGTTTTGAAAGGTTAAAGCTTTACCAGGACAAAGGTTAGTTAGTCTCTGACCTGAATGAGGGTATTTTCTCAAATTAAACTTGTTTTACACGGATGAGGGAAAGAAATGCTAATTCAAAGAAAGTAAATTGCTCGAGAGNCTTGTTTTACATATACTACGTGTATGGGGGCACTACATATACAAGATGACAGGTATATATTCATCAATTAGGTAATATATGGTACATATTGTTACTATTTTTTGTGCATTATTTGCTAAATCTGTGACACAACTAAATAAGCATTCTTTATATGCTTGTATAATGTTGTAGGCACTTGTTACAAGCTAGTTCAACATTATAGATTACACTTGGATTTGACTTGACGATTGCTCATCTTTAATTTTGGCACTTGTTACACGCTAGTTCAACATTATAGATTACATCTTCGTACTGATTTAGTCGTGTACTGTGTATATGTATATTCACTCGGTATAAGTGTTTCACATTGAAATGTGGAATTTGGCATGTGAGTTGGCCAAGCGGGTTGACTTATGGATGTCTGAGTTGTCCACGACCCAAATATTGTGTGGGGACCAGATATACCCCTCGTGTGTCACTAATCTGGAGAGCCCCTAATGAGTGTGCACAGGTATAAATGGTTAAAAATGTGGGTTTCAGCGTAAATGTTAAATCTTTAACATGCATATTGATTCTTCAGACTTGTTTATGCATTTTTCATTAAAAGTTGATGTTGTACACAATATATGCAATATCTGCGCTACATGTTTATTATTATGCTTAGAATAACTGCACATGTATGGAAAGTAAGTATTTTCTATACTACTCTCGACACTACTTTGTTGTGGGCGGACTATGATACATACGGGGAACTCCTCATACTCGTCCCATTTTCTTTTCTGCACTTCTATGTGTAGATTTGGATCCGAGCAGCAGTATTATGAGAGAGAGAGGTGACTTGTCAGCTTGTTCGTTATAGCTTAGGGTCTTATGTTTATTCCCATTTAACCAAATTATGTATCCCTTTACAAACAGTATTGTATTGTTCTATCATTCATGCTCATGACTAATATTCCACTTCCTAGGGATTTGTTTGATATGCTTTGGTGTTGTATCAGATTTTGGATATTATCATCTATGTTATTCCCTATTCTAGACTTAATTATCTAATGTTGGGAATGCGTTAGTTGTTTGTTGTGTTTGGGTTCAATCAACACAGGGATGTTAGGTGCTATCACAACTTAGGTAAATTGCTTCGGGACAAATTAAGGGGTTTTTAGAATAGAGATTCTCTACATTTCACATTGATATAGAAATCTCTTAACCAAATCTCTGAACCACATTAAAAGCTCCAGGCAAACACTAAACATAATGCAAGATAATAGCGACTAGCCTTCAACTCCAACTAATTAGTATTGCATACTTTTTATCATTTTCCTTCACTGTGCTATATTCATAGCAAATCCAATTATAGACATTGAGAATGTAGGTGTTTCTAGATGACTCCCTACATGTAATTTTAGATCTACTTCATACATTTTTAACAGCTTCAATCATCATAGCATCACCAATAAACCAACACACTTGAAGCCCTACGAAAGACATGACCAAGTGGGGCCACCTCTTATTGTACTATCAATCTGTGCTACTTGCACCTTCACTTGGACGCGATCATTTCTGGTCTTGTACACATCCATCTGACGCCACATATCTACTATGCTCATCTTGTTAATATGGTGGATTTGAAAAATAAGATGGAAGAAAAGGGTTCGTAGAAATTGCTAGTCAATAGACCCTACACCTCTATTTATTTTTTAACTTAGAGTGAAAAATAATGAGTCAATTAACACTTGTCCTGTGGAACACATGACACTAATATTACAAGCTATTTAACAGAGGGCCTTAAGGATCCAGCATTTACTCCCATATAATCCAGTTTGATCTCATCAATTCCATAGACCTTATGTTCCACTTACGTGTGTATCTCATTATCGCAAAGCATTAATTGTGGGTCCATCTGAATATTGCTTTACATTTTCATCTGTCATGTCATTCTATTGGAATATTGAGTTTAGATATCTGAATTTTCTGTATTTAGACACCACTATCCTATCTAACCCCACTTCAACTTCATTCTTCAAAGGCAAAACTTGCAATACATATCTTCTGTTTTACTTTTACCTATTGTAAAATTCCTTATTCTCTACCATTCTTGTCTACAATTGCAACTTCGAATTGATTCCTCCCTAGTTTCGTCAAATCGACTCTCTCACTAGTTTCATCAAATAACAAAATGTTATTTGCAAATAGCATTAAAATTTATTGTATGTATAATCGAATAACTCATTACGTAACCAGGCTAAGCAATGGGCTTAGGGAAGATCCCTAGTATGGACTCACGGTTACAAAAGAACTCCTCTACATCTCCAACCACCATTCGATCACTTGACCCATTCCTTCACACATATCCTTTATGGTATTTTCATGTTTGAGTAGGATAATCCTTAGGGGTTGTGGTTTTTTCTACAAATCGGGGCTATCCCACATTTCTTCACAACATATCATATTCTTTCTCCAGGTCAAAGCAAAAACTACCTCTATTCTAGATAGACTCAAGTAAGTCCCTATTCAATATCAATTTTGAATTACTCAATTCCCTTGCAGAAACACATTCATTGAACAGTTATTTTCAATTTTTCTCATAAGATAAACAAAGTAAAATTTTCAGATATATGTAAGATAACTAAGTTTTACAACTAGGGCAACTGCTGTAACTAAAAAATACTGATTAATTTTGGAAACATACTAACCACAAAGGCTCTAAATCTAATACTGTAGTGGTAACAAGTAACAACTAAAGAACAGCCTCATTTGCTACAACAAGATCATTTCAAGAAACAGAAGTAGTTGACTTTTAAAAACTAAGCGGTCAAAAGCACATCTCCATTAAACAAAAGCCGGAAACCTAAAATATTGCATAAAATAGACGACGAGAATAATGCTACCAATTGCATATGACTTCCCAAGATTAGCAATGTTACAGGCTAACATTTCCTTGGACCTATGTAAAATGTGAAAACAAGACCACACAGAGGCTCTACAAGCTACCGCAATTTTGGCATTCTATTAATTATTAAAAAGAAAATCAATGTCATACAAAAGACTCCGCCACCTCAATTTTATAGACTTATGAGCAAGGTAGTTTCAAATCATAAGGAAGTTAACAGAAAACTCATACATTCACTAATGACTGCATTATTTTGAAAATATACTATCGAAAAATGTTGAATGCATCCATCAGAACTCTTCACTAAACCTTATCAACTATCCAGATTCTGCAACATATAGGCTAACCACTACGTAAGAAGTGTGATAACTATATTCCAATACCCAACCACTCATTAAAAATAAACACAAGGAACCATGGTAAACAAGAAAGATTATAATTGTTTCATACCATTCTGTTATTACTAATTTTCAACCATTCTACATAACATATCCGGAGCCATCTCACAATTCAAATAATCAACAGCAATAACGTACTATCCAGAAACTATATATACGAGCAAATAAGTTTTTCCTGTAAATCCCAGAGAGAGTCTGCCAAATAACACAAACCTCCCTGAGCTGATAGTCATGCTTTTTCAGTGATGTTTTGGGGTGTTTTCAACTGAACCAGGATCCAGACCACATAAATATAAAGAAAAGCATAATTATACATCACTCAGTGAGACTATAAAAGGCTAGAGATCATACCCTTCTGCAATTGCAGTTTTGCCCACTCCAGGCTCACCAATAATTACAGGATTGTTCTTCGTCCTCCGACTTAAAATTTGGATGCAGCGCCGTATTTCATCATCTCTTCCTATAACCGGGTCAAGTTTACCACGTCTGGCAAGTTCAGTTAAGTCGTTTCCATATTTATCTAGTGCCTCATATTTCCCCTCTGGATCTGAAAAGAGTTAGAATGCTATGTATTAGCAGAAACCAGGAAAATGAGTGACACCTCAAAGCACTGTCATCAGCAATTTCTGCATCTAGTAGCAGACAATAACGAAGCAAAGGCACAAAGAGAAGTACATATTTCTTCATGTTATTAAGGTTCTACTACAGATACAACTTCCCTTAAAGAGAATTAGACAACATTATATCTTCTGCTTTTAGTGAGAAGGAACATGATTTAAAAACTGAACATCAGACATTGTCAAGGCTGCTCAGCTTCATTGAACTTGGTGGGAGACCTTCATCAACCATGGCGAACAGCTGTATGATGGCAAAAACGAGAGCAACAGCAACCCTTTTCCATTTCTTTAAGACATTAAAGCCAGGGAAGAAAACTTGATTGTGGGATAGTGTTATAATGATGACTTAGATCAAACTTGGAAATAATCAAGTTTCTATCAGTTTCATCATTTTGATCTAGCTCTAGTTTGTGGGATAGTGTCATAATGATAGCTCAGTCAAGAATTCTGCTGGCGTTTTGTATGAAAGGATGAGTTGGAGAAAAACAGGTGTGAAGTTATATATCCTGATATGGAATTCTTTAGATCCTAAATTACTCCATTTGTTTCAATTTCTGTATAACATGTTCTAAGAATTGAACCAACGCCAAGAGTGTAGTCGTCTCAGATATGATTCGTCTCCAACAAAACCATCAAAACATGACGGTTTACTTGAGACGAATAGAAACATGAAAAGATAAGTTAATTGTCTTGCCACTCTCTAAAAGGAATAACAATGATGTCCGCCGTTGATGGTCTTGGCACTGAGTCTCTATCAAGTTACTGCGTACCTCCATAGATACGGCAGGTCATAATGAAGTATTGATGCTCTATTAGCTCCGCATAATGGATTTTAGTGACAAACATGGTTCTTGCAAAGAAAAAGGAAAACATCCAAAACCTCAACGCTGTTGCACTTCCCATGTCATGTCTGACCATACCCAAGATACTTGTTGAACTTACATGGTCGACACCACACAATAACCAATCTTCTAACCAACCTACTCATAAGTTTCAATCATCTGGGGATGGAGTCCTTACTTTACTTGAGTCTTGAGCAGAGAACAAAAAACTCGTTATTTACCTTGTTAGGAGCAAAACACAGTTATTACTTGCAAAACCAAGCTGCAAAAGAACAAACACCCTCTTCTAGCGTCTCCTACTCTGATAATTCCTTCGCTTATTTGACCAGATCTTTACACATAAGCTCATGGATACCAGATTACACAGTGCATCTGCTCGAGTTTTGTGTTAACAGTAACTTAAGCTTATTTCTTTTACTCTCTCTACAATGGCACTTTGACTGTAGTTAAAGGAATAGAAGATGCATTCCACCTTATTATATCAAAGCCAGTCTTCAAATTAAGGGTTAATCTGAAGTCCATGTGGATGGAGTACTATACCAGCTATTTGGAATTAGCTTTTCTAGCCATGTATATTAAGAAATATAATGAGCTCTAGCTACCTTACAAGATTTCCCCGTCAACAAACAAAATTAAATGTCGATGACAAACCCAAAGAGACAATATTGCATGATTGTGAAAGAAAATTCGCCCAATAAACCAAAGTAAGGATTGTCTCATATTGTGATAACGTTAGATCCTTTTGGCCTGTAAACAACTGAGCTATACCATTCAACTAGAATGAATGCTATCAGAAGAAACATGGCTACGAAACTTGAAGATACACACACACACACACACACACACATACTCGGATCAGTTACTCTTTGACTTCCACGAACAGCATTGACAGCATCCTTCAAAGCCTTCTCTGTCAGTTGGAGATTCCTAAATAACTGTTGACCAAATCTTTTATCTGAAAGAAAAGCTAACAACATATGCTCCACAGACACAAAGGAATCTCCCATTTCCTTCTTATGCTTCTTCGCATTCTCTAGGAGGGAACTAAGATGTGACCCTAATATTGGGCCACTAGTATCACCTACAACCTGCGAGAAAAAAGATCTGATGCTCTATTCCAAGAACTCTTCAGAATTAACAATCAGTCTCCATAATTCATACCTTCGGCTGCTGAGATATAAAATTATCTGTTTCTTGCAGAACTGATGTGTTGTCCAACCCAGCCTTTGTGAATATCCTTCGAGCCAACCCATCCTTCTGCTCCAAAAGAGCTTTCATTAAGTGCTCAGTCTCAACTACTTGTTGCTTGCTGGTCCGTGCCGCTTCTACAGCACCAACAATACCCTCAAGAGCCATCTCGGTGTAGTCTGTATTATTAATCTGCTAAATCTTCATACAAATTAATATAAGAAACAAATAAACAAACAATATGGAAGAACCATCCAAGATTAGCCAAAATTAAAGATGAGCAATCGTCAAGTCAAATCCAAGAGAATTGACAAATTGCAATATGGTGTAGATACATATTTACAATCATGGTACTGCTCATGTTGGAGAATGCCTGGACACCGATGGACCCTAATCAAAAAGGCTGTTTTTATCTGCAGAAGCCCCTTAGTATTGTTCGATATATAAACAAAGCTTCTTTGCTTATGAGGATATAACATAGTTGAGGCAGATATCTTTTCATTCACCCCATTCCTTCTTAGCATCAATAGTAAACACTAGAATAGCTTTTATGGCAACACCAATTGTTGTCAAACGAAATGTACGGACGAAAAGAAGAAGTAAAGTGACAGCATCAAATGAAACAACTATCACAAAAGTCTAGTTTAGTGCATATGTATATACAGAATGGGATAAATACAGGGTGGGTGCTCCACCAAATTGTCAAACAATAGAAGGTAGGACATCAAATTCTATATATGCTGACAAATGGGGCATGATTAAATACGTATGGATCTTCAAATGTCACTACAATTTGCATACATAGCAGTTTATAGAAGAGTCTGATCAGCTCCTAATATCAGTCAAAGCCAAGCATTCCGTACTTGTAGTAAAACGCCCGCCCAACAATACAGATTTAAGGCCTCCACTCTGCAAAGAAAGGCCGGGAGAGATATTCCTTAAAGTTGCCTCTCTAAGTCCAGTTCCAAGACCCGATCAAATGATAAAATAGTATTCAGACAAGCATTATCTATACAGAGCTTATTCCAATACGCAGCTAATGCTGAATAAAGAACCAAATGCATTCAATCTAAACGTCAATTGAAGTTAATTCAAGTCTCTATAGTTGAACAAACAAATGAGTAGTATTACAAAGAAGAAAACCGTGCCTGTCCAGAGCTAGCAGCAGTAGTGGAGTAAGAGCGTAACAAACTTTTGGCAAACAAGTCATAATTCCTCCAAACATTAGAACTGGCCGCAGTTCTTTCTGCAACAACAAACCCATTGCTAGGCGGCGTGGTGCTGCCGCCAAGTATTCTATTTTCGGATAGACGAGAGACTGCTGGACGAGATTGATACAGTAAACGGGAACGTAACGCCTTAAGGGTCACGAGAGTAGACCTCCGTGTTGCCATGGTGATTCTTTCCGACTATAATACTGATGTTTCAAACTCGGGTTTACGTCTGGCGATTGTGCAAAATGGGGTTTTGTTGAACCCTGACACTATGCTACCTCAAAGCTTCAGGAAGAGGCAAAAACATACTGAAACCGGAAGAGTGTAGAACATTCGAGTGTCCTGTAGACTAAACGGAAGCTTGGAGAAGGAGCAAAAATTTAAAGTATTTTTTGTTTTTATATAAAAGTTAAGCTTATGTGAATATTACTCCCTCGGTTTTATTTAAAAACTAATTTTTGTACACGTGTTAAATAATTAAATATAGAGTTAGGATAAATGTAAATTTAAAATTATTAAATTGATATTTTTGTTATTTTAGTTTACTAATCATGTTTTGACGATGATTAAGTATAAAACGTGACAAGATCACCTAAATAAAATGAAAATAATTTTTTTTCAATATTTATATAGAAAAGTGCAAGAATTACATAAAATACACGTTATCATGATTGGCATAAATATAAGCCACGCTCTGAGAGTTAATTTAATCTGTAGGTTTGAGCCCGATTCTATCAAGTTTATGGACATTTCATACAAACTCAAAATACCAACAATAACCAAACAAAAAGGTAAATCAGAAAATATATGAAAAACTATTAAAAAGAAAGAAGAAAAAATGCAACAACTTCGTATGACCTATTAAAAGGTGTGGAGTATGATCATGACACGAAGACATATTTTTTTTATATTGAGTCTCCTTAATTGAATAGATCTTCATTAGAAGATTGCGTATAAATATTATTGTAACCGGTAGAAGCTTATAAGATGAAATAATTGGAAGGTGAAAAGGTATTATGTGAAATAATAATTAAAAAAATATAAAAGTGTAACCTACAATAATTTCTGATAAGTGAAACAATCCTCCTTACTTACTCGGTTCAGTAAAATATATATATATATATTAGATATTCGATGGTAAAATGGTACTATTTAATTAGATATTTTATTATATTTTAATTTACTATAGGGGTTAAATGATAATCCAATTTTAAGATAAGGGCTTCTCATTTTTAGTATCATATTATTTATTATTATTTATATTATTATTTATAACTATTTATTATTTAAAAATAATAATAAGAATTGAAAAAGGAGAAAAATATTTAAAGAGAATTCCACCCTGCCCCCTGTCTGAAGTCCTCCCCACACCCCCACTTGCTTCTTCTTTCCCTCCTCCTCCTTATAGTTGATTATCTTCTTCATTTCTCGTATGAGAAAAGATAACAGAAAAAACATAATTTTATTTAATTTTTTATAAATACTAAAAAAATAAAAAAAAACACTATAAATTAAAATTTTCAAAAATTAAAAATATTAAAAATATTTTTATAATTTAACCTAAAAATAAATAAATAAAGGGACTAAGGATTTTTTTAAAAAAAGGAAGATTTAAAATAAAGGGCGTTAGCACGCTGCCCGGAATAGAGAGTAATGGGATTAAAGCAGAAAGAAAGAAAATAGGTAGAAGAAAAGAAAAAGAAGGGAAAGAGAGAAAGGTAGAAATTTTCTGTCAAAATTATTATGGTAATGATTCTAATCTGGTGTTTGAGTTTATTATACGATTATAAGAAAGTTTTCAGGGGTAAAAACATGGGAAAATTTTGATTAATTGAAAGTTTAGTTCTAGGGTTCTTCAACCTAAACCATCAATTTAAAAAGGAAACGTTATCAAATTCGATTTTGATTAATTTTACGAGAACCGACTGTCGGAGAATCTTGTTGGTGGTCGTAGTTACGCCTGTTGATTAAAGTTGACTTTTTGGTCAAACATTTATTGCGGGTGGCTTTTTGGTAAAAAATTTAGAAAATGTCTACGAAGAATTTTTGACCATTCTAAACTCATTTTGTATAGTTTGAGGTGATCCGGAGACCCCAGAGTAAAATTCTAAATTATTAAAAAGTGTGTTTGAGCTATGAATTCGAGGTAAGTGAGACTTTAAGTTTCGAATGCTTGCTTTTCAAATCCAGGATTTTAAAATGTATTTTGTCTGCTGGTCCATGTGTTGGGACGAGCGTGACGCAGCGAATTGATGGTCTTGACCTTAGTAGCGTATATCTTATATTTAAGCACACCAAAAACTCTCTTTTATTACAATTATTTTGTGGAGTGATACGGGTGTGAGACATGATGTTGGGGCATTGTGTATGTTCCTATATATCCAGGAGCATTGTGTATGCTTCTTGGCGGTATTGGGCATTGTGTATGCTTCTTGACAATATAAGCATTATATATGTTGTTGTGGAATGTGATGTTGAGTAATTTGCTTAAATGTCATTCATGACAAGCCCTCGGTGTAAATTGTGTTGAAATATATAGTATTCTTGATAATTAATTGCGTGAACCTTGTTGAAGATTATATTATGATATAATTTTTATGCTTGTGGTGGTTTTTATATCTTTTAAACCTTTATTCAAGGGTATTTAATGTGGCGAATAGGATCTTATTGAGTTATATTTATATATAGTTCACTCCTTACTTGCATCATACGCGAGATACCATTGTGGAGTGTGAGACTAGTGGCTAACGAGTTCGTTTACGTGGGTCGATTCTTTGAAAGTGAACCTTCACATTGATTAGTGGAGGTTGTCGTTTCAATTTTATCTATTTTATAGCCTATATTTACCTGCTTTCTTGGGGTTTGCATGCCCAACAATTCAACTCATGTAACTCTATTAGATGCTCCATGGTATTATTGTAGGATTTGGGCTAGACAAGTAGTATTTGAGTGATTGTTGAATTTCATAGATTGATTTTTGATTCCGCTGAATTGCTATTATCTATCTAGTGATTAGCTAATGTGTTTTAGACACGTATTTGCTCTCGGTGCTTATATAAATGAGTAAGTAAAATGGATAAATTGATTTGCCCGGTGGGTGATGTTAGCGGGTGTCAATCACGTCTAGAAGGTATTTTGGAATGTGACATAAACTCTTTTGTTGTAATTTTTTAATTAAATCAACTTATTTCTGCAAATCTTCTTTTAATAATAAACCTACCAATGCAACACAACAAGAAAGCTTATAGCCTATTTGACCAAGGCTTGCAGGTTAAAAGTCTTTATTTTTAAAAAACTGACATTTTTAAAAAATAAGGTGTTTGATCAAGTTTTAAAGAGAAAATAAGTGCTTTTAGGGTGTAACGAAATTTGTTTCGAAGCGAAAAAAATGAAACTTTCTCCCCATAAACACTTATTTGAAAAGCACTTATGTGAAAAATGCGCCCAAAAGTCTTTTGAACACAACCCAAGCAATGTTAATTGTTGTTCAAAATTAGCTTTTTTTTTTTAAATTATTAGTAGAAGCCTTGAAATGCTTCTCACTTAAAGTACTTTTTTGATAATCGGCTTTTGAAAAGTACTTCACTCAACATAAAATGATTTGAACTATTAGTATCGAATCCGAAACCCCTCTTTTCACACATTGCTTCGACATTTGAAAAAGGATTAAACCTAAAAACCCACAAAATACAATAATTTCTAATTATTTCTACAAAATCAACTACAATTTGCATCAGAGTATGAAAAAAAGACAACTCAATTCAGAAAAATGGCCATAATCTCTGTTTTCACTATTTCTGTGTCTTTGAATATGTGGTCTTAGATAGGAGAAAGTGGTGGTGGGTGGAAAGAGATATGTGAGGTGGAGAGAAGAGGTTTTTCTAAGAAAAGGAGTAAATTTTTTTTATTTTTTTTTTTTTTCATAAAAGTTATTTTTATAAAAATAAATGATGATATTGCATTAATTTAGCTAGGTGGATCTGACATGTTTTCTATGTTAAAGCAAGTGAGCAACACGCGGAGTACGAGTTAAAAATGTCCATTTTAAATAGATGAAACCTCGTGAAGTACGAAATTCGAAATTACAAATTGGAACAAGTACATCTTAAGCCATTCCACATATATAAAACTTGTCTTTGTTTAAAAATTAATAAATATAAAATACTAAATTAATTTAATATTTAAAAAAACATTTTAAGAAAATTATAACGGTTGATAGTGGTGTAGCTAGAGATGGTGGTTGTGGGTACCGAATGAGAATCGTGTTTGGTAATAGTGTTTGTTATGAGTAGTAGCTAGTGGTGATGGTGACCAATATTGATACATTTCTAATGGTGGAAGCTAATAATTATAGTAGGCGATAGTAAAAATTAATGGTAACGGTGACGATGACGGTGACGAATGTAATGGTTGTTGGTAATGATAGTAAAAATACAGAACTCAGACAAACGACAAATTAATGGCAAACCACGATCGGTGATTGCCCACATTAGTTGTTTTCATGATTGCATCTTAAACATAAGTCAAATAGAAAGTTTCTCTAATAAAGTATCATTTTCCAAAAGCTTGAACTATGAATTTGGTTGTGAAGATACATTTGAATGAATGTTTACAATCTATATAGCTAAACAAATTTCCTACAGGTTTGTCGTGGTGGTGTTGTACAACCACAACTTTGAGAATTTACAGAATGAAGTAATACATGGGACTGCATTTAGTGATACAACCTACAAAGAACATTTGGAGTATTTAGGAGCTTAAATCTCAGAGTTGCTTAACCTGTCTACATACATGATGACTTATACGGTATTAGAAAAGGACCAAATATATCTGAACAAGCGCCTATCTATTTGCTCGTTGCTGAGTCCCCGGATTTCAACTCTTTCTCCAGCTCATCAAATTCCCAGTCACCAATCTCTTCCGCGGAGTAATTGCGATTTATTTTACCAAATTCAGATTCTAGCTTTGCTAGCTCTGCTTCAGGGTCCAGGACTTCCTCTGTTTTGGCAGATGGTTGCTCATTTTTCTTCTTTTCCCCAGCTACAGCAGTTTCTATCACCTGCTCTGAAGGGTGTGAAATATTATCATCTACCATTTCATGAGAAGAAGCGTCTCCCTCTTTGCCAGAGCGAAGTTTTCCATTTCTAAGGGTTGGTCTTTCAACAGATTGAATTCTGTGTCAGCTTCTCAATGTTTTCAAATAAACTCTTTAGTTGGATCATCTTTCCTAAAAACGGCAGAAAGTAGTATAATATAAGGAGCTTGATATCCAACAAAATATATAATAAAAAGAAAACACTATAATGCATAACCCAAACCTGCAGATTTTCTCTTGTTGATTGTAGAACTGCTCCCTCATGTTGTCAACTACACTAAAGGTGGTCACAATCTGCAGTTTGAAGAGACATATATCTTGAGATATCTAGGTTGGTTTTACAAGGCACATGCAACAAATTAAAATGTAAGATCAATTCACCCAAAGATATGATTGAACTGATTTTTAGAAGGTATACTTATTAGATAGAAGTGGACAAAATTAGAAACACGAATGAATGAACATATGTAGGTTAGAGGTGACAATGATACGGCTCAATTGGTTATTTTAAAATTTTCAGTTGATATATTACACCTAACAAGAAGTAAATTTTCAAACCATTTGCCTGTACCAGTTTTTCTTCAAATTATGTTTAGTTCCGCTAATTTTCTATACAATGTTTTTGGAAAGATAAATAAGAATGTCAATGATACTATGTTTTGGGAGGATATGGATAACTAGGCTCAGGGAGTTTCAGGAAACCAACAAATCTTTATAGGAGAGATCTAAATGACCATGTAGGTAGAGACAACAATGACTTTGAACATGTACACGGGAATTGGTTATGGTACTTGAATGACGAAAGGAAGACTAATAGAATTCACTTTAGCTTTTGAATTAGTGGCGGCTAATACATACTTTAAAATGAGAGATTCTCACTTTATTTTAACTTATAAGAGTGGGGGTGACAATAGACAAAATAGACTTTATCCTTACAAGAAGACGAGATAGAAGTATACGCAAGGACTGTAGGTTATTCCAGGAGAAGCTACTACCCAGTAAAGGTCATTAGTCTTAGAATGTAAAACTCAAGAGTGAGTGAAAAAGGTAGCTGACATACAAACAACCGTGAATTAGGTAGTGAGCAATGCAAAGGGCACTAACCAGTTAGTGTTTCCAGAAAACTACGGAGAAGGGGGCTTTGGACTTAGAGGAGACTGCAAGGAAATGTCAGTTATTAAAAAAAAGAAAAAACTGAAGTGCTAGGTGCGTTAAATGTCTAGGACATCGGTGTTGGAATGAAGAGGTACAAAGACATGGAAAGACACCTAATGAGGAGGAAGAGTACCCTGATTCCAATTTATAAGAACAAGGAGATATTCAAATTATGTGAACTATTGTAGCATTAAACTCATGAGTCACACAGTGGAGTTTGGGGAAAAGTGATAGATCGTAAAATTAGGAACAGACAAGAGTGAGAAAGAGAACAAATTTGGATTTATGCCGGTGGATCTATAATGAAGGGCTTCTTGCAATGACGATGGATGAAAATATATAGCGAAAAGAAGGATCTACACACGGTGTTTATTGATTTTAGAGAGAGCATATGATAAGAATACCATGAAAGGTCCTTTGAATTAGCGTCATAGAGAAGAAAGGGATTCATATTAAATATATAAAGGTCATAAGAGGACATGTATCACGGAATAGTTACTAGTGTGAAAACACTTGTAAATGATACAACAAAGTTCCCCATAACAGTGAGTTTTACACAAATATCGACATTTAGCCTCTACTTGTATACCCTAGCTATGGACGAGTTAACCAACACAATACAAGATGAGGTCTCATGGTGTATGTTATTTGCTGATGATATTGTGTTGATTGATGAAACTAGTGAAGGTGTCAACTGAACTATGGACAAGCATTTCAGAGAGTACAAATTTTTGGATAGCATGTAAGTAAGTCTCAATACATGCGTACAAGCTTAGTCGCATGAGAAGAAAGTTAGGTGAGACTAGATGAAGTTAACGGTGCCAAAATGCAAACTATTTAGATATCTAAGGTTGTTTCAAGAGAATGGAATGATAGATAAAGATGTTACTCTCATAAGATTAAATCCAGTATGGTTGAAATGCAAAAGTACTATCGGGGTTTGTGAGTAGAAGGATGTCTACTAAGCGAGTAAGTTCTATAGAACAACTATAAGGTAGACAATGTTATATGGTAGCCAATGTTGGACTGCTGAAGTCCAACATATCTACAAGATGAGTGTTCTAGAAATGTGGATGCTAAGAAGGATGTAGTCATACAAGATTAAAATAACTATATTGGCAGAAGGTGCAAGTAACACATTGAGGATAAAATGTGAGTGGCCGTTTGAGATGTTTGTCTCCAGTCGACTTACAAATGGACCAGTTTGTAGGTACAAAACTATAGTAAGAGAAGATGTTAAGGGGCGAGGTAGACATAAAATCACATGAAAGGAAGTTGTCTTGAAAACCTACAAATCCTCAGTATCAATGAAGACTTACCTAAAGATGGACACAATGGAAGAGAACTTCTAATATTATTATTTTTGTTGATTGTGTTAATTAATTAGTATGATTTTAGAAGACTTTAGTTTTCCTTTTCCCTGCGTAATTATAGGAACAGAATATTTTCTTTTATGATAATTGATTATCTTTCCTTAATTAGTTATAGGACTCCTTGTATAAAGTGATAATGGATCAAAACCCTCCTAAACTATCACGTTTTTATTAGTTTCATACTTAAACTATGCGTAATTTACATTACCCCACACATTATAACTTTCATTTGTTAAAGGGAAAAAGCTCGAGATATGTCATCGAACTTTAGGAAAAGGCTCGTCATTTAAAAGTTGGGCTCATTTATACTATCGTTACTCAATCGTCATCTATGTCATTATTTTTAACGGATCAATATCGCTTTTAAATACTGATTGGACATGTCAAATTTTATTGGACCACGTCAATTAAAAAAACTCATCTATTAAACTACCCATCTAACCTAAATCTACCCCACCCATGACCATTAAAACCCACAAACTTTTAACTTGAGCCATTATTACCAATAAAACCCCCTCCTCATCCGGTTCCCTTTGCCCCGTTAATACTTCTCCCAAGACCTAACCCCCATCATCTTCTTCCTTCGTTTTTCGGAGGCCTCTTCTTCTTCATTTTCAAACCTCCTCTTCTTCATTTTGATCCTCTTCTAATTTTCTCCTCCTCTTCCTTGTCCATCGGCCAGAGCCCAAATATCTATCCCAAATCCCTTTCACAGCCAATGTCGGCGGGTCAAGGAAAATGAAGAAGAGGTCACAGCTAACGAAAGATGATGGAGGATGAGTCTTTGGAGGGTATTAACGGGCGAGTGAAATTGGATGGGGATGGGGTTTTATCAGATAATGGAGTCGAGTTAAAAAGTTTGTGGGTTTAATGGTCATGGGTCGGGTAGATTTAGGTTAGATGGTGGTTAATAGATGAGTTTTAATTGACGTGGTCAATAAGGTACGACACATGTCCAATCGAGGTATTTAAAGCCGGATATTGGATACATTAAAAAATAATGTATGGATGGCGCATTTGAGTAACGATAGTGGTATAAATGAGCCCAACTTTAACGGAAGATATGGATGAGGCTTTCTAAAGTTTGAAGGCATATATGAGCTTTTTCCTATGTTAAAAACCCCATCACATTTTTATTAGTTTAATATAAATTATGCCTTGTTTATATTACCGCTATGAACTATAACTTTCAGGTGCTAAGCCTCCCTGCTCATTATATGTTATGTAAGTGTGGTCAGCCTCCCAAAAAAGCTTTTAAAAAGTGCCAAGTGGCAGTACACGTTTTATTTAATTATTATTTTTTTCCAAATTTTGGGTAGATTATATTATAACATAAATTCTAGCTAAATAAGTAAAATTAATGAAAAACATTTTTTAAAGCTAAATTAAATAAGAAAGGGAGATAGAAAAGGTACAAAAACATAAGGACGCCACTTTTGTCCTATTTCACTAAGAGCTCTCTGGCTGTAAAGAAACAGTGATTTCAGTGTATGATCTTTGATTTTATCGTGTCTTGAGGTTTAAATATGTGAATCAAGAGTATATCGTGAACAAAAAAGCCCTAAACTTTGAGAGGTTGAAAGAAGATATCTATATATTCACAAGTTCTTTTCCTATCTCCTTCCTCTATTTTGCTTAGTCCAAGGCTTAAGTAATTAGCTGTTGTAATAGCCACGTAGATGACTTTTTATCGCCCCTCCACGAGCCTCTACTTGAGGTGGTTATACGCACTGTCATTTCTAAAGCCAAGGGGTTTTAGGACCTAAAAATTATAGTTCGGGAGGAAATTGCTTACAGACTAGGCATAGTTTAAATATAAAACTAATAAAAAAATCATAGTTTAGGAGGGGTTTAGCACATAAAAGTTAGGCATTCCTCTATTTTGCTTAGTCAAAGGCTTAACTAATTAGCTGTAATAATAGCCACGTAAATGGGATTTTTCACCCCTCATGAGCCTCTAAGGGTGGTTACACATTTGTCATCTCAAGCCAGGGAGGGGTTGGGGTTGGGGGTTTAGCACCTGAAAATTATAGTTTAGGCGGAGTAACCTAGACTAAGCATAGTTTAAATATGAAACTAATAAAAAGGTGATAGTTTAGGGGGTTTAGCACCTAAAAGTTCTAGTTCAAGGTAACGTAAATTAGACATAGTTTAAGTATGAAACTAATAAATACGTAATAGCTTAGAGGGGTTTTGTTCCATTAGATGTGGTATAAATACCCGTTTTCATGGGATATAGAACATATTATAATGCAAAGAAGCCTTTTCTTTTTTCTCAAATTCTACATGTCATAAAAGCCATTGCTGACTTTTTGAGGTGGAAGACTACAACACTAGGGTTCCGTTTGTATCATAAGTCGAGTTTTCCCCCTACTAGTAGCTCACCTTAATTCTTGGATTCTTTATGCTAGTACAAATAGACACATGATAGACTCCTCTAAAGGCTTACCAAACTACTCTCCTAGTCTCATAGGGGATTATGTTAGGAAAGATAACCAATGGCTCTATCCCCCATCTCAAGTTCTATTGTATGTACACCTGATATTCCATTATCATTCGTTTTTCATGTGCCGGAGTTTCTTATTGTTGACAGCTCCATCACCAAAGAACTAAGTTGTAGTATCGTTCTTCCCCAATCATTGTATTTTTCATGATCTTCAAACAAGGAAGAGGATTGGTAATGGTAGATTGCATCATGTCTTATACATATATGATTAGACTCGGCCTACTGGTCAAGCATTTTTTGGAGGAAATAAAGATGTCAACCAAAATAATACAATGGCTATAATTGATGATTGTGTTAATTAATGGCAAAATACATGGATAGCCACTTAAAGCTGTCATGAATGATCAATTAAACACTTTAATTTTTCATGTGACCAGATAGACACCTCTTGTTGTCATAAGAGTGTCTTATACACATCCGGATTGGCCAGACTTCATGCATGAACTGAATCACGGATATATGAAAAAAAGTAATAAATCAAAAAAGAGCGTGCACAATCTTTTTAAACCAAAAAAAAGGGAAGAAATATTAGAGAACTCTTCACTTCCCCCACCCCTCTTCATCCAGAAATAATCGCAAATCCTTCTTCTCATCCATGAATTCCCAAACAAGTACACCTCCTTTTCTTCACCTTCCCATCTTCTTCTTTCTTCCTTAACCGATAGCAAAAGCATTCTTTTCCAAGACTCTTATCTGAAACAAAAGCAAATTGCAGGAAGGTGGTAGATTTGTTAACAGATACCGTTGAGAAACAATTGGCTAGCAATGGAGGCAGTAGATTTGACCGTGGATTCTAGTGAGTCACATCAGAGTTGGAGTCATCTTTTAAAGGCTTTCGACAATGAGCTTGGCCTTATACCGCCGATGTGATTCTCTACCAATTTGACAGTGAATTCAAATGATAAGATATTCTCATATTCCGGTGATCTTTTAATGGAGAAGGAAGTGGAGATGATGATCACCGTGGTCGTCTTCTTTTGTGTATTTGAAAGTTATGTTCAGTATTTAATCATGGCGGTCATGTATCTGTGATGAGTTTTTGTGGAGGTGAAGTGTTAATTGAAAAGGTGGCACCGTGAAGAAGATAAAAGGTGGAATTCAGGTGCTGCTATGGTGGTTCAAGTGTTATAACATGAGAAATATGATGAAATGGAGGGAGATGTGAAGGTGGTTATGGAAGAGATATCAACAGTGTTTGAAAGGTGGGCCAACTACCGTTGAACAGTTTTTAATTTTTATAATTGGTGGAAATTGAGTTGCCTAGAAAAAAAGTTCTAAGGGATTTAACCGCGCTCAAAAAACAATTTTTTGCCAATGTCAACGTGAGGTTCAGAAGATATATTTTTGACAAAAGTGTATATATGATCACATGAAAAATTAAGATGTTCAACTGATCACTGGTGGTAACTTTAAGTAGTTATCTATGAATAGCATGATTTTAGGAGACTTTGTTTTCTTGTATCATTATTATAATTGATTGTCTTTCCACAAGCGGTTAGGATTCCTTGTATAAATACCTCTTTCTCACTGGATGTAAGGACATACTAAAATACAAGGCATAATACATAAATAGGAACTCAAACTTGGTCTCAATTGGCAATTAAGAACTCAAACTTTGAGAGTGCACATCTAGGCACCTTTAGCTTGTATCCAGCATACGGTTAGGCTTTTTAACTTACAAAATGATCATCTCAGCCACTTCTAAAATTTATGTGCACGTCAGCATGGAAGTCTTATGAGACACGGTGGAGACTAGTTGAAGTGTTTAGTTGTCAGTTGAGACCAAGTTGAGGTGCCTAGATGTGCACTCTCAAAGTTTGAGTGTTCTTACAGTTAAAGGCCAAGTTTGAATACTATTTATGTATTATGTAAACTCTAAGAAGCCTTTCTTCATTTCAAATTCTACATGATATTAGAACCCATTACTGCCTTTTTGAGGTAAGTTTTCTCCCTCGCAGCATTAGGGTTCTTAAAAATAAATAAATAAACAAAAAAAATAAAAAATAAAATAAGAATAAGAAGTCGAATTTTCTCCCTCCTTGAAGTTGTCCCAAAAGGCTACTTCCTGCGGATTTTTTTTGAGGTTGTTTCTTGCTTGTATTAAGTCTGTCAATTCCAAGTCTATTCACCAACTTTTCAGATTTTTTTCTATCACTGGAACACTAGGGTTTCGACGAGGCAGACCTAGTTTTGCGGCAAGACAGACCTGTCCGGCGATTTTCAGTTTTCCTTCTCCGAGGGAGTGACTTGAAAATAATATCCTTCCAAAGTTCTAGGAATTCTATTTTCTGATTTGAGGTCCTATTAAAATAAAGGGGTAAAGCTTTGGGAGAAACTTTGTCGAAAAATTCTGCATCTTTGCTGACTCCTAACCAAAATTGGCCCACCTCTTGTTGCCACATCTATTTACATCAGGTACTGTTTTTACTGCTCACCTTATCTCTTGGATTGTTTATTCTGGTGCAAATAAACACATGATAGCCTCCTCTAAGGGTGAAGGATTATAAAACTACTCTCTTGTTCTAAAAGGGAATTATGTCAGAATAGCCAATAGCTCTCTAACCCCCATCTCTGGAACAAGTTCTATTTTTCGAACACCTGATATATTAGCTCCATCACCAAATAACTAAGTTGTAGTATCACGTTCTTCCCTAATCATTGTGTTTTGAATGATCTTCAAACAAGTAAGAGGATTGACAGTGGTAAATTAGATGATGACTTATACATGTTTAATGGAACTCAGAGATTCTGGTCAAGCATTTTTTGGAGGAACTAAGAATGTCAACCAAGAAACAATTAGTTGCATAGGCAGTTGAGACACCCATCCTTTTTATTTAAATAGAAGTTATATCGTAGTTTGTTTTATAAAGATGAGTTTGACACTTTGATTTGTTATGCTTCTGAATAAGTTAATCATACTAGAAACTATTACCCGCTGAGTGATACTACTCCTTTTTACGATTATTTGATACGATGTATGGAATCCTCCACAAATTGTTTGTCCTGAAATGAATGGTTTGTTGCCTTTATTGAATGTTTCACTTTGCAGGATGACTTTGGTGTAACTGTTAAAGGTCAAAACTGAAATTTTCTCTTCCTCCCAGTCATCTCACAAGACAATGATTTGTACTCAATTTGAAGCTAACATAGAAATCTTACAAATTGACAATGACACGAAATTCATAGATAAAAGATTTAGGGCTCATTGTTTGCACTTAATGGAGAGTCTGAATCTGAATGGTTCAGACATTAGGCCATTAAGCGCATTTGTTTATATTAAGATTTAAGCACTTAATTGGTTTAAATGAATCTTAATCATTAACATCTTGAACAAAGTCTTAATAGGCATTTTATGGAATAATTTTTACCACTCTATCCACACAATCATGGAAGTCACCACCATTAACCACCTCGGCCCCGATACAACGCCATTCTGTCCGCCAACCATCGATTGCATGCCTGACCACCTTTGTCATCACAACCACCATCGCTGTCACCTTGTCAATGGCTACCACCTCCATTATTATAATTATATCTAATGTTACCGCCTACTCCTACTCCTCCACTACCATTACGGCCAATCTCTACTACCACCAACCTTCACCATCACAATTAGCACCGTGCAGCTTCTACCATCAACATCATCAACCACCATCGCCTTGACCATCACCGCCTCACCCATGTAGCCTCCACCATCACTATCCTTCCACTTACCATCGTTGCCCCAATCTCTCTTGCAACCACCTCCACCATCACTATTACTTGACAACGCACCACCACATCTTGACAACCACCATCAATGCGAGTCAACTATCTAATATCAACCAACTTCACCATCACCCAACTACCACCACTTTACTACCAACCATCTCCTGCATCACTAGTAGACATAAATGTTTCATTTATTTAATCATAAAATGATTTTATTTTATTAATTTTATATTTTTTCTAATCTTTAGTACTTTTTTATTTGAATTATATATTTATTATATTTACAAATAAATAAATTATGCACACGATGAGATGTTGAAAACCAACCGTCTTAAACATTCAATGTTCAGATCTAAAGACAATATCTTAATCATTCGAGATTCATCGCCTTAATCTTAATGAAACAAATGAGGCCTTAGTGCCTATCTATAATTTAATATGATAACCCATCAAACTAGTTCAAACACTAGTGCACAAACTAGAAAATCAATCAACTAGTTGTTCCTACACTAGAGCACAAAATGGAATTATTGAAAGTAAAAAAGACGCATTTGTTAGAGAGTGCGAAGATCTCTTATGTTTACCATGATTCTTACAAAAAACCTATGGGAGGATGTCCATTCTGATTCTTTTGCCTATCTTGAGTGAAAATAATATATCGTACCTCAGAAGGTGTTTAGGTTTAATCTTGCTTTGTTCATACATGGTTGTGCGGACTCCTCACTTTCAACGCGGTATCCGTATCGACACAACATGGGTATGAATGTAGGATCGCGATCGGATATGGTCAAATGATTTAGGTACTTTGACCGAACTCTATAGAAATTCGGGACAAATACAATAATTTCGGTCGAACTTAATAATAATCGGTAAGGAGATGCATTGTACTTGATAATAATTACTAATTCGAACTTGCTCGAAGATTTGTGCACTTCTTTCCTTCCAAATAGTCCACCATAAGCTTAGACACATTTTTATAACTCTATTTTTTGATATTTGAATTATTTTTAGCTAAAAATCGCTTTGAATCAGTAGCTAGATTCGTACCTGAATCTCAAAACTTAGATCATAAAGATCGACCTCTAGGTCACCCATATCGGACACCTGCACCCGAGTCCAAGCAACAGGTTCAAGCGATTTCGCAAAAATTTGATCCTAAAGCCTTTAAGTGTCTTTATTGGATAACTCCTACACATATAGGGTACAAATGCTATCATCCTCCCTGTAGGAGATCCTTTGTCAACATGGATGTCGTCTTTCAAGAGTTCGAGCCCTATTATGTAGCCTCTTGGGAGAAAAAGAAGAATAATTCTCCTTAGTTTCGCTTAGTTAGGCGAAAGTAAGAGTTGGAGAAAGAATTCAGAGGGGAGACTGTTGGGCGTTTAGATAGACCTGATTTGATAACTTGAGGAGAAAAAAAGCAAAAACCATTATGCAATATATCAAAGCTGAATCATCTTCTAATGGTGAGTTATCTACATTTTCTTATGAGTTCAATTTTCCTACTGCTCATAGAAAAGTGGGATCTTGTACCAAACATCCTTTATTTATTTTTTTATTTTATTTTTTAATAATCATGGTGTTCGGTACCAGAAACTAGGACAGATGGAAAAAAATCACCTAGTGTTTAGAACTTGAGCTCTCATGGTTCTTAAATTCACTTCATTGAACCACTAGGCCACACCCCTTGGGTACAAACTTTTTATTTATTTTGTCCTATAGGCCACTATCTCCATACTATAGAGATTTTCCTTGTCATTTCTTCTCAGCCTATTCCCCAAGAGTGAAGAAAATCTTTTGCAAATCCAACATGGAAGCAAGCTATGATTGAAGAAATGAAGGTTGTGTCAAAAAATGAGACTTGGGAACTTGTCACTTCACCACTAGACAAAAAGTTGGTGAACTGCAAATGGGTCTTCACTGTGAAATATAAAGCTAATGGCTCGAAAAAAAGATCTTCTAAGCAAGATTGGTGGATAACGGATTTACTCAAACTTATGGAGTTGATTATTACAAGACATTTGCCCAGTTACAAGAGGAACACTATTGGGAATTGTTTTGTCATGTACAGCTAATCTTGACTGGGACTTACAACAGTTGGATGTAAAAAATGCATTTCTTCATGGAGACTTAGAACCAAGTTGGATTAGTTGAATAAAAAGTAGCTTTAGGCACGTCAGCTTAAAAACATTTTTTTAGTGTTGGATCTGAATTTAAAACGTAGTTATATGTTTTGCTAAAAGTACTGAAGCTAAACATTAGTTGAGGTGTTTGATGAAAAAGAGTTGATAAGCATTACTTTCTGTTAAAATGACTAAAATTCCCTTAAAGCTGTTGTATTAACTGATTAATAAAAAATGTAATTCCAAATTAATTTTAGTACAAGTTAATTCATAGTTATTCAAGTTCTAATTATTAAGATTAAAGTATTATTTATGAGTTTTTTCCCTTGAATCAGATCATCAATCTACATGCATATATTCTCCATATGTAAACCTTATTTTAAAATTTTCAAAATCAGGAATATCCTGCATGTCAAGCTAGTGTTATAACTTAGAAGTTCCTAAAATAGTGATGCTGTCATGTCTCTAATGGATACTAGTTATTCCCTATAATGTAGACTTGAGAAGAAAGAAGCAGAATCTATGGAGAAATAGTGTTATTAACTAGGCTTTAAAGTTGAAAAGGAAAAATCTTATACAAATTGAGAAGTTCCATCTATTTTCAAATTTATAATTTATGCATTTTGTCCTATCTTCTTTGCAAGCTCAATCTTTTCAATGGAGTAGAATTCACAAAAATTTGCAGAAACCTTCACCAAAATGAAGTAACCAAACCAAACGTCACTGTGGGCAGTGCTGGCAACATATACCAGACATGGTCAGAGGGATCGGTGAAGAAGAAGACAAGGGATAAATTGTAATTTACTTGGTCAAACCTCAAGTGCTAACCTCAAGTGCTTTAACACCCAACTTATAGTATTCAGCTCGTTTCGGGTTATTTTAGCTTAAACGCACTTTTTAAGATTACCAAACACCAAACAAGACAAAAAGTGATTTTAAACTGGTTTGACCAGCTTTTAAGCCAATCCAGACACTTTGTTAGAAGAAGAGGTGTATATGGAGATCCCTCCAGCATTTGATACTAAACAAAGTCTGTGAAAGGTGTACATAGTGAAAAAAAAGCCTTGTATGGACTGGAGCAGTCTTATAAAGCTTGTTTCACATATTCTCCAAAGTGATAACCACTTTCGGTTACCAACAAAGAAATGGTGATCATACCCTCTTCATAAGATATCAAAAGGGTAAACTCACTGTTTTCACCGTTTATGTTGACAACTTGAATGAAGTTGTTAGCATAAGAATTTGAGAACAAAGATCTGTGGAAGTTGCAACATATCTTGGGAATTGAGGTTGCTAGATCAAAAAGAGGAATCTTTATTTCTCAAAAAAAGTATATCCTATATCTCTCAAAAGAAGCTCAGATGACAGGTTGCAAGCTAGCAGCATTGCCTATTGAAAGAAATCACAAGTTACAAACAAGAGTTGGTGGGTGGGTCAGTTGATAATGAAAGATATTAAAGGTTGGATGGGAAACTCATTTATCTCTGTCACACTAGACAAGACATAATATATTCAGTCAGTTTGGTGAGTCAGATCATCCATAAACATAATATATTCAGTCAGTTTGGTGCGTCAGATCATTCATAATCCCCGAGAGCCTCATATGCAAGTAGTCTATCACATTTTACGGTATCTAAAATCTGCTTCAAGGAAAGGTTTGCTCTTCTCTAAACATGGTCATCTCCAGATAGAAGCTTTTACAGATGTGGATTCAGCGATATCTTTAGATGAAAGAAGATCTACATTTGATTACTGTTCACTAGTAGGAAGGAACCTAGTTAATTGGAGAAGCAAGAAGTAAAGTTGAGTAGTCAAATCTAGTGCGGAAGCAGAATATAGAGCTATGTCCCAGTGTGTTTGTGAGCTTCTTTGACTACAAAAGTTAGTAGAAGAATTTAGATTGTCTGAAAAGGAGAACTTTCCTTGTAGTGCGACAACAAAACTGCAATCAGTAGAGCTCATAATCTTGCTCAACATGAAACGAAAAAAATATATTGAAATTGATTGCCACTACAGCAAAGAGAAAATTACTAGCGGGACCTTGAGTTTGCTTCATTTACAGGTGGAAAAATAACTAGCGGATGTGCTTACAAAAGGCCTCAGCAAAAGGACTTTTCATACTATGGTTTGTAAGTTGGGCATGTACAACATCGTTGCTCCAACTTGAAGGGGAGTGTTGATTGTATTAATTAACTAGCATGATTTTAGGAGATTTCTATTTTTTTCTTTTCCAAGCTTAATTATAGGAATAAAATATTTTCTTCTATTGCAATTGATTGTCTTTCCTTAATTAGTTATAGGATTCATTATATAAATACCTTCTTATGGGATGTAAAGACATATTGAAATATAAAGTAAGTCTTTTCTTCTTTCTCAAATTCTACTATAATAATAATAATATCATATAGCCGACCCCAACTTGTTTAGGACTAAGGCATAGTTGTTGTAGCCAGGTTTGGTGCGATCGGTTATGTTGATTTTAAGAAATCCTTTAACGCCTCTAGCATAACTCTCTGGATACCAAAGAGCAACATAAAAGTGAAGGGATAACATGTAGTTATGTTTTTCTACCTTGGCTTCATAGTCCAAGTATTCCTCCTCCAAATTTTTTCTAGGACTCAATGATTTTGACAAACCAGATCCCAAAGCAGAACTGCCAGATAAAAGCAAAATAACCATAAGACTCTGCAGTACATTATAGGTAAAAGAACACATGAAAAAAGAGAACCTTACCCTTCACCTATAGTCTTCAAGTTTTCAACATATTTAGCTATGCGATCAATAGAAGGCCTCAACTCTTTCTGTGCAAGCAACAGATATGTTCAGAAAGATGTCCTGTGTTAAGCACAGGAAAAAAGAAACTATGATCATTTATCAATTAAGTACCTCATAAAAACAGAGGAGTTGCTTTACCAAGTTCCCAAAATAAACCTCATGCTTTTCGAGTTCAACACTACAAAAGTAAGCGCAAACCAAGAATTCATTCAGGATAACATTTAACAAACTAAAACAGAGTTATATTTTAAGATCCTTCCGGTTCTGAAATCTGGAAGACTGATTGTGCAGTAAATCCAGTAACATACTTGACCTCCTTGTCTTTACTCTCTGTAAAAGAAGACTGAAGTGTCCAAGTATCTTCCAAAAAATTAATCCATGTACTAAGGATGTTTGCTTCAACTTTACAAGAGTCAATGGATTTCGTCAGCTCATCTTCCTATGAGGATGAAGAGATAGGTCATGGCAAGTGCAAGAATAAGGATACAAAACACATAACAGTATACCCCGGGAACCTAGAACTAGAAGAAAAACAAAGTGAATTAATGACACAACAGATATTCAAATAAAAGACACACCCTAGTTTTCAAATGAGCAACAATCTGATCATTAGCTTCATAGAACTGGTCCCTCTCTTCTCGGACATTTTGAAGGCGTGCATTAGCCGCAGCCAACGAGATATTAACCTGAAAGAAGAAACCCATTAGCCAGTACCAAAAACATGAAGACTAGCACAAAAATCAAAATGCAAATTCAAACAATTTGATCACTGAAAACCAGCCTTGAATCCCGTTCAAAGGAATCTCCAACTTGATAGAGATAGAGAACAATAAATTATCAAAAATATTGCATCAACACAGAGATGGTGCAGTCACTAATCATGCAAGTCATTAAATAACAAGATTGGTTAAGGGATGCATCAGATTGACCTCAAAAACTTTATAAAGAGGTTACTCAGAGCACATATGTCTCTAATATTCGAACTATGTTCTGACAAGTTGCTTAAAGGGAGCACAGACACACATCATTTCCGGAGTCGTGAAAGAGAGAATGATACCTTTTTACAAAATCACATGATTTTTCACAGATTCTAAATTCTGATAAGATAATTCAATATCTTTTTGTTTTTGGATAAAGTAAAGGTAATCTTATTCAAGCTAGTATCAAGAAGGTTCTCTGTAAGAGTACAAAAACATCATTACAATGACTCCGCTGCATCTTTGACACCATGAAGTCCAAAATATAAAAATGAAATGATTTAAATTCTCTATCCTGTGTTCCTGACACCAGAGAAATAAACTATGAATATATTTGGATTTAACTATAGATAAATGTTATTCATTTTCTTCAAAATATCTCTTGTTTCTTTACAGACAAATGTTCCACATGATGCACAATGCGATAGTCCTCCATCTGTTTCAGCCTATTTCCAATACTCTGTCCCTACTAGTTTAATATTAGACCTTTAAAGTCATTTGGCATCATCCATTGCACCCCAAAATAATACAATGTCTAAACCTGCCAGGTTGAGTCAAAATGCAGCTGCATATGATTAGTGGTTTCCCCTACTTCTTACAAAAGAAGCAACTGCTACACATTGAAATTCCCCTCTTTTGTAAAGTATCTTGTGTTAGACAAGCATGCTTTACAGCCACCCAGCCAAAACAAGCAGCCTTTGGAGAAGCATTTGTTTTCCAAATCATTTTGCAAGGCCAATCAGCTTCACAATATACAGCTTGTTTCTACAACCAAAACAAGAAACCTGCGCAAGAGATTTTGTTTTCCAAAATCATTTTCAAAAGCCAATCAGCTTCGAATTTACAGCTTGCTTCTGCAACACCGTGTATCAACTTTTCACAGAGAACACTCCACTTTAATCTGCCAACCAGACAAGTCTATCCCTGTTGTTTTCATTCAATTTAATTGGCTTCAATAAATCCAATAATTCACTAATTTCAACCACCTTCCAATCATTACAATTTCTTCTAAAGAGTACATTCCAACCAGTATCTTCACAAGTGTCAGCCACCATGCAGTCTTTATTCACTGCAAGTGAGTATAAAAAAAAAATGAATCTTTTAATTTGGAGTCTCCCACCCATGAGTCAGACCAGAATTTTATACATTTTCTACTCCCAATTTTCAACTTCACATAAAGCTGAAATGTTTTCCAAAGCTGACAAATATTTCTCCAAATTGTGTTCCCGCATGGGGCTCTTACAAGGTTGGGTGCTTCCAGCACTCCACCATTCTGTATTTAATTATGATCATATCCTTCCAAGTTCCCTTCATCTTCATTTGGTCACCATAAACACTTGAAAAAGAGACTCTTGTTGTACATTTTTAGATTTCTGACTCCCATTCCACCACCCTTTTTATTTTTCATCACTTCCTGCCATATTAATGGTTGAAATAATAATTAAGAAAAGAAAATTGTGCTCTCCAGCAGCTTAAGCTTTTAGATGAGATAGTTACACATTTTTTAACATGGTATTAGAGCAAACATAAGTCCTCAGTTCGAGTATCACAACCACCCATTGTCAACAAAGAATTTCCACATGCTTAGCGCATGAATTGGGCGTGTTGAGAATATAACTAAGTAAATAAAAGTGTGCTCTCTCTAACAGCTTAAGCTTTTAGATGAGATGGTTACACATTTCAATATTACTAAATGAAAATTTTTTCCCCACTAAATATCCTTTCAACTTAAAACTTATTTCTCTGGCAAATTCTTTTTTTTCTCAATTGATGATGACATGGGCAAAAGTGACATAAGATAAGTTCGACTGCCATTCAAAGCAGACTTGATCAATGTTAATCTTCCTCCAAAAGGTAATACTGCTTCTTTCATGGTGTTAATTTCTTCTCACGATTATCAATAACTCCTAGTCATACATCCATGTAGCTATTTTTAGCTCCAAGGGGTAACCCTAAATAAACAGAAGGGAATATATCCACTTTACATCTAGTATTGGCCAATTCTTCAATACAATTCTCAGCATTTACTGCGTACACGTCTTTTTGATAAGTTAATCTTCAACCCTAAAACAGATCCAAAAGCAATCAGAATCACCCTGAGATGTAAAGCTTGTACCATTTCAGCTTAAAACAATATTGAAGTGTCGTCAACATATAAGATATGTGAAATAAACGAGTTACGCCAACTTCAATCTGAAAGTCCTTAATCCACCCCAAAACTTCATCTGTTTTTAGCATATCCTTAAGCACCATCATTACAATCACAAAAAATTATAGAAAAGGGGAAAGACCTTACGTCAATCCCCTATGAGATCTAAAGAAGCCTTCCGTTCCCATCAATCAAAATAGGGAACATGACTTGAAATAGAAGCAAGCATCCAATTTATCCATTATATCCCAAAATTCATTTTCATAACATCTAAGAGGAACTGCCAGCTCACCAGGTCATGTGCTTCACCTTCTTTTTCTAAGTCCAGCTTGCATAAAACTCTAGGTTTCTTATTTTTTTAAATGATGATCTAGGCACTCAGTAGCTATCAAAGAAGCATATATGATATGCCTCCCCTAATAAAAGAATTTTGCTTCCAAGAAATAAAGTGTGCATGACTTTCTTCAATCTCTCTGTCAGAGTCCTAGCAATTGTATTGTAGATACTTCCACCAAGAAGCTAATAGGCCTGAAATCCTTAATCTCAACAGTTCATCTTTTCCTAAGGATCATTGCAATTAAGGGTGCATTGAAGCTCCTTTTAAAGGTGCCCTACTCATGAAAAAATTCTCCAGTCTTCAATATATCCTTTAAGATGTGCCAGCATTTCTGAAAGAACATGTTGAACCCATCAAGTTTAGGGGCTCTGTCTCCAATGAGATGTCTCATAGCACAGACAATTTCTTCTTCAAATATGGGTCTCTGGAGCCAATTATTTTTCTTTTCCATCAGTACTTTCAAATCTTCTTTCTCCCATTTAGGCCTCCAATTCTCACAATTTAACATGCAAGAATATGGCTTTTAATTTGTTTTGTATCATTCAACAGCTTGCCATCTGTTGCCATCGTGTCAACGAACATCAACCATCTTATGAAAAAAAATAGTGTATTCTTGTTATTTTCCTCAATTGAGGACAAATTTGGACTGAAAACTGAAGACCTGTAGAAAATAGAAGAATTTCGAACTGTAGGCCTATCGCAGGGGACACTGAGAAGATATTGAAGCCAGTCCAAATGTGACACAAAGATAAGCTCCCATCACATGGCAATCGCACGCGAGGTCAGGAAACGTCATTCCAGAATCCTGCATGGCGACCTCATCGAGGGCATGCCTTAGCTTTTTTCCAAGAAGACATGCTGAGGGGCCAAATTTCTTGGCCTGAATTGGAAAAGAAATAGAAATAGAAATGGTAATGGGAGCATTTGTCTGGGAAAGCGCTGGCAACGACTGAAAGGAAGGAGTCCATGTAGCTGTTGTGTCCGCTTTTATTATTTAATAAGTATCTCTTTCCAAACAGATTTCCCCATCAGTAACGGGACGTTCAGGATGACGCCAATCAAAAAAAAGGATAGTGATTTCGCACCAGATTAAAAAAGAAAAAGCACTTTGCGTAGAATCCCAAGTTGCCTCCCCTCTCCTCTAAGGCCGATCGCATCTATTTTGTAGGACTCCAAATCAGAAAATAGAATTTCCTAGAACTCTAGAAGGATATTATCTTCAAATCAATCCCTTAAAGAAGAAGAAAAACTAAAAAATATCACTGGACAGATCTGACTCGCCTGAACCCTTGATCCGGTGATCGTTAAAATCAGAAACTTGGTGGGTAGGCTCGGAATTGACAGGCAAACCAAAGGAAGAAAGAATCTCAAAACAATTCTGCCTGAAGTAGCCTTCGCAGACAGCTTCAAGGAGGGAGAAACTCGACCTCTTTTTGAAAAAGAAAAAAAACTAATGGTACAAAGGAGAAAAACTCACCTCAAAAGGCAGCAATGGCTCTGGTACCATGTAGAACTTGAGAAATACGAAGACTTTTTTGTATTTCAATATGTTTTTATATCTCGCGAGAAAGGGTATTTATACAAGTGAATCCTAACTGATTAAGTGAAGACAATCATTTACAATAAAAGGAAATATGTTATTTTAATAATTACGCTAGGATAAAAAAGAGTCTCCTAAAATCATGTTAGTTAATTAACACAATCAACAGTATCAAATGGGTTCCGATATTGATGTACCAAATCTTTCAAATTACTAAAAACCTACAGGTAGTTGGGTATAATGGTATACATACACCGAATGCTCGTAACCCAAAGCAATGTAACAGAAAATAAGAGAGGAAATAGATCAATAACATCAATATCGTCCTGGTCTACTTTGTGGCTTATGAAAGATAGAAAGGGGAAGAGATCGGAGTTCACCCCAGATACCCAAAGATCATCTTATTCCAGCAATTTCGAAATTTAATTGAATGAAGGAGTCTGCATCAGAATCAGCTGTTGTAGAAGAGCTGTAGCTTACTGAAACTGAAACAGCAGAAGCAGCTAAAAGAGAACTAGTTCTTGCATGGTTAACATTTTCTGATTTCCAAAGAGCTGGGAGCTTATTTAATACATCTTTATCACACTGACTCAAATCATTAAAACAATTTAGGTACAGTTCATGTATGCGCAAGATTATCCCTTTGAACACATAGCACGAGTGAAAATATTAGTGTTAGAGAGAGTAAAGGTATAATGTGACAATTAAAGATGATCATGTTTTCTTCACCTATCATGATAAACCTGTACATGAAATGCACCAGCAAAGAACTCATTCAATGCAAAATATAGTAACAATGTCACCAAGGGAAGGCCTTCTTTCTATCAACAACAGAATACCTGTTTCAGTTGAGCTTCAATCTCATCTCGTTGCTTCTCCAATGTTGAAATCTCAGCCGCTAATTCCTGGAAAAAAAAAGCAAATGAAACCAAACCCTTTAGGCTAAGCAACCCCAGAAACCTATATTTGGCATATACTCTTCAACCACCAATGGTGCAAAAGCACTTTGTTTATAACTTAACATCATACAAGCATGTTACCTCCTCTATTTCACCAACTTCGCTAGTCTTGGCTACACGAAATTTTAGTGCCTCCTCTTTCTGAATTCTGTCAACAGCAAATAATGATAATAAATCAAATAGCTATATAGATACACATTAAGAATCAAGTAGCAGCAAAAACACTTCACCCAATTCATTATTAATTGATATCATCATTCAACTATTACTATCACTATTTCCTATCTTACATGTTGTTTATCTTTAATCTTTTAGTCAGAAATTTGCTCTTATCTATTAAAAAATAATCTTGAACTCGAGTCTTGAAATGAATCCAAGTGGAGGTTCCTTTAGTTATAGAAAATGTTCTAGTAATCTCACTCTCCTGAGTATGAAAGTAAAGCATCATAATTGGTGAGAGAACAACCAAAACTAGAGTCTTCATACTCTCCAGGATCTCGGCATAAGTCTAAATTTATATCTTCCATGTTTCCCCAGATAACTAAATTCTTCCTTGAATGACAATGATATATAGATATTAGTAGTGATTAAGTGCAGAGCTCAATTGTAACACCCCAAAAGTTTCTAAGATCAGACCCCAGACTTAAAGCAAGAATTCAATAGGAAAGTGGAACTTTTGCCACAGGACAAGTCGTGGCACGACTTGTTAAGTGACTAGACGAGTCGTGGTCAGACTCATGGCAAGAAGTCAGTGAGTGTTCCTTACAGAGCTCAGGGGTAACGACTCACGTCACGACTCGTGGGGTGAGGTGATGAGTCGTGGAGTCCCTCGTTACGAGCAGCAGTTCAATAAGTCAAGTCTTCGGTGGACCACGAGGGAAGTGATGACTCGTTGGGTCAAGTAACGAGTCGTCCTGAGGAGTCGTCGAGTGGAAGTTTAGAAAAAGGTGCAAGTCTGGTTCAGTGGCAACGGACGGATACGACGACCCGTGAGGACAAGTAACGACTCATTATGCCGGTCGTTAGAAGAATTCCGGAAAGTATACCACCCGAGCCAGTGGTGACGACAAGAGGATAGGACAAGTCATTGTGTCAGGTAACGACTCGTCGTGTCCAATCGTGGGATGAAAGAGCAGGTTTTTGTTTCGGAGGTAACGAAAGGAGTCACGAGTCGTGGGATCACCCCACGACTCGTGAAGTCAGTCGTCGGCACTTCGAGGGAATTTGAGGAATTTTCCAATGGAGGTCACGAGTGGGACTTAACGAGTCGTCCAGTACCTCACGAGTCGTGAGGTTCCTCGTGAGGACTGTGGTGTTGATTTTTCCTATGAATTTCCAAGGGCGTTTTCGTAAAATCCTATATTTTTAACTCTTAAGTGACGTCGTTTTGGATATCAGATGGGTCGAATTTATGGGTCTTTCCTAGCCTAATCCCTCATTCCACCCAAAACCTCCCATAAGCTCTTCTTCCTCTTCTCTCTCAAGGCTCAAGATCACCTAGGGTTCTTCTTCAAGGGCTTCAAGATCCGAATTCATGATTGATGTAGATGATATGATAGTAGCATGATCTTCTAGAATTTCATCATGAACTAGCACTATTTTCGAGATATGGCCCTTATGAAATATTTACATGATTTTATCATGAAATCGAGATATATGTCTAAAGTATGATTCGAACCTATGAGTTTTTCATGAATCTAGCACACTTGATTTATACTATGATTTTGGGTCTGTGATGTGATGAATTTCGATGAAAAAGCATGATCATGATTCTTCAGATCGGGTCTCTTGATAGTAGAAAGTAGCCTTGATCAGACTCTCATGAATTCAGTATGATATGATTAGATGAACTCTCAGGTCTCTGATTAGCTGAAGTAGCCCGGACTAGATGAATGATGTCAATTTGTGTCTTCCCTGTTAGTATAATTGTGGTTCTCTAAATTCTCAGGACCCTTGATAGTTAAAATGGGTCCAACTAGTCTTAGAACATCAGCTTCAGGGTCATCAGTTGCATCTGTTCTTTATGTTCAGTTGAGAGTAGCACCTAGCACCGATTAGGCAAAGGTCCCAGCATGCCCAGGTCTCATAACCTCGTGTCACTCAGTCAGGGATTCTCCATAGTAGAAAATGTTTCCCTTAGCTCAGTCACCGATTCTCCATAGTAGAGAATGTTTCCCTTAGCTCAGTCAGGGATTCTCAATAGAGCATGTTTTTCCTTAGCCTAGCCAAGGACTCTCATTAGTAGAAGAGGTCTTCCCTTAGTTTATGATTTCAGTTCAGTTCAGTATAGTCTCAGACTTCAGATCAGCTCAGTTACAGTAGAGTTCAGTTTCAGTTTTCAGCAGCTATTTTAGCATAGTTTATGATATCAGTTACATTTTCAGTTCCCAGTGCATGTGCATCACCCTTATGCATTAGCTTTACTTGTATTCTATTTAAATGTTTTCAAATAAGCGTATCTCATCAGTATCTATACATTTCAGATAGGGTCATTGTACTTATGCAATCAGTTGTGTTTCAGTTTAGTCTCTCTCAGTATACTTGCATGTTTCGGTTCTTTACGTGTCCCATATACTCAGTACATTCCAAGTATTAACCGCATACTTTATGTGCTATATCGTTTTATGATATAGATCCAGATTGCCAAACTCAGCCTCGCGGTTAGACACGCTCTATTCCCACCTCAGCTGTCAGTGGTGAGTCCTCATCTACTGAGGACTTTCAGTTTCAGACTTTAGGAGTTAGTTGGGAACTTGTCGCAGCAGCTCATCAGTTTAGTAGAGGCTTTCAGACATGTATAGACAGATTCAGCTTTTGATTCAGTGTTTTTAATAGACTATGTTCATATGGTGTTGATCAGACTCTTTCAGTTAGCTTCCGCTCAGTTATGATTTTGTTAACTGTTATTCTGATAGTATCATGCTATCATTATGCCATGGGTCAACTATGATTATGTCATTCGTGGTTCTAGGTCCCGCGTTACGACTAGGGTGTAAACTCGAGTCGTGACATCAATCATAGCGTGTACTTCAATGAAGAAAAGCATCAATGAGGAAAACCCAGAAAATACAAATGTAATGCAAGAAAATGTAAATATCTAGACAAGCATAGTTATTAGGACAAGAGAATGGGAGAACAATTAAGCTATATAGATGCAATTAAATCATGTCAATCAAGTTCAACCATCTTAAAAAGATTTTATTTAGATGAAAAAATGTATTTTTAGGATTTGAGTGGCTAGCAATCTCATACTAATTTTAAATTTCTTATTCTTAATCACTAAAAGGCCAATCATGGCGTTTTCTTAAAATATAATGTACCACGTACTCAAATACATATTATCTAGTGTTTTGCTCTTAAAGATTGAGATGATGTGAACGACTTACCACCTTGATGCCTACATTAAAGTGCCAATTAAGAGAGGGGAAGCACAAAAAATGAGTTTCACCGAGCTCAGTATTGATGTAAGCCTAGTTATAAGGCAAAGAGAAAAGTAATCAAAATCCGTTGTTCATAATTATGAGGCAGAGATGTAGCATTCTGATTTTAACTTCAGTAGAAATTGGCAAGATATGTCACAAGTGGAAGGAGGAGCAACTAGAAATAAACAAAATCTTCCAAAATTTCAAAATGTAGATTTTACAATTATTTAAGCAACACCGGGAAACTAAATGTTTTAACTGATTATTCTTGAAATCAATCAGGATGAAGATTGGACAGACATAGCAGTAAAATCTAGAAGTTTATTCGGAAAGAGATTTACACATATATGACGTGACTCACGTGGCAGATGTGAAAGTGAGGACTGATACACAAGTCATCTCCAATAGAGGAAGTTTAAACTTTAAAGCATCTGGGGTCGATAATCCAAGGAAATGGGAAGACTGACGAGGATGTTACACATTGTATTAGAGCCCGAGGTGGATAAAATGGAGGCTCATCCGGGTCTTGTGCGATAAGGATATGTCACCAAGTCTTAAAGGTAAGTTTTATAAATGGTGGTCAGACTAGCTATGTTGTATTGGGCGGATTGTTGGCCGGTCAAAAATTCGCACATCCAAATGATAAAAATAGCAGACATGAGGATGATGAGATGGATATGTGAGCATACTAAGAGAGATAGGATTAGAAACGAAGATATATGGGACAAGGTGGAAGTGGCTCTGTGGTGGACAAGATGAGGAAGGCGAGGTTGAGATGGTTCGGGCATGTGAAGAGGAGATGCACAAATGCTCTGGTGAGGAAGTATGAGAGGTTGACTATAGTGGGTATAAGGAGGTAGAGGTAGAGGTAGGTCGAAGAAGTATTGGGGAGAGCTGATTAGACAAGACATGAAATACCTCCAACTTATTGAGGACATGACTCTAGATAGGAAGATTTGGAGGTCGAGATCGGGATAGAAGGTTGGTAGGTGGTCGAGCATTGTCTAGTATCTTATAAGTACTGTTTTTAGTTATCCCTACTATCTTATTCTTTGATTTCATTTTCTCCTTGTCTTCAGTTATCATATTATTCGTTGTTGCTATTGTTCTCTTCTCCATTGCTTTCAGTATGGTTTCTTCACTATTGTATTTGTTGTACACACTTGATTTTTGATATGTCGAGGGTCTATTGGAAACAGTCTCTCAAACTTCTCGAGATAGGGGTAAGATAAGACTACATACGTACATACACCACCACCCTCCCCGAGTATGTTGTTGTGGTTGTTGATGACAAAACTTGAAGAGAGATGAAGATGCACACAATTGAAACTATGGAAGAGAGGTCGAACAAGAAGAGTAGTCAAAAGAGAAAAATGCAAACAAAGCACCAAACTCTGTTGGCGATTAAGTGCAGAGCTTAATCAGAGCATGGACTTTAGCGAAGAAAAGCATCAATGAGGAAAAACCAGAAAATACAAATGTAATGCAAGAAAATGTAAATATCTAGACGAACAATACTTGTTTGGAGAAGAGAATGGAAGAATTATAATTAAGCTATATAGATGCAATTAAATCATGTCAATCAAGTTCAGAGACCAACTTTAAAAAAATTATTTAGATGAAAAAATGTAGTTTTAGGTTTTCAGGCTAGCAATCTCATACTAAATTTTAAATTTCTTATTCTTAATCACTAAAAGACCAATCATGACACTTTCTTAAAATATAATGTATCACTTACTCAAATATATATTGTCTAGTGTTTTGCTCTTAAAAATTGAGCTCATTCAGTGAAAATGTGCGTAACTTACCACCTTGATGCCTACATTAAAACGCAAACTAAGCGGGGGGAAGCACAACAAATGAGTTTCACTGGGATTTCTAGCTTAAACAGCCTTTAACAACACTATCAGGAACATCAAACATCAAAGGTGCAATGACTCATGAGGAATCATTAATTGGAGTAGAAGACTGGTCTGGAAAACCTAGGTCAAAGATCTCGAACATAGAAGATATTCAAGAGTGGCTTTCGTTTTTTTTTCTTTTTTATAACCGAGAAATCCCCAAGGCTTGTTGCATGCAGTTTGACACTAGGTGGACCATGGCCCCGCCCCTCTACCCTTCTTACTTAAATGCCAAACTTTTATCTGTGGCAGGGCTCAAATCCGAGGCATGCAGTCACGTGTTGCACTCTTACCACTAGACCAAAGCCCTGGGAGTTTACTATTTGGACTGCCTACATAATATTTAAGTTGATAAACTAACATGGCATAAATAATTATTTAACGAATCGATCTGGTGTTATAATTCCTCTTTTTATCCCTTCTTCCTCCTACCTTCCCCATCATTCTTCCTATCCCGTTTCTCTACTCCCTTTTTTGACTAGGTGATACATTATATTTTTAAAAAATGTTGATTAAAATAAGAAATTTAAAATTTAATATGAGAAAACTAGCAACTTAAAACCTCTTTCTCTTCTCCCTTTTACTCTTCTCTCTCCCCCATTCTTTTATCTCTCCCTTATTCCTCTCTCTTTCTTCGCTTTCTCATCTTCCCTGGTCCTTCTCCCCTACTTTTTTTTCATACTACATCAATTTTGGTATCAAAGCACCACAGTTATACCTTTTCAGCATTATATTCACAATAGAAAATGAGATGGTGTTCCAAATGGAACCATCATCAGACAATTCAAAATAAGCCCTTGGAGAGACACAATTAGCTAATTATCTTGAGAATTTGCTCAAACATGAGATATGTTTTTGGGGTAGTTACCAATATGTACCACTGAGCCATCTAGTTTACCAAACATGGCCGAAGTATACACTACATATACATTTGGTTGTGTATATGTTGTGTATCCATAGCATATTATATGT
>JACEIK010000268.1:430318-446601 GCA_018107945.1 Datura stramonium
CTCCCTTCCAAACTCCTTATTTCTCCTCCCGTACACTACTATTTTGCCCTCCCCTCTCTGTCTTGCCGCCTGGTAACCCATGCTTGATGTCAAGTGAGAGTTGAATAACTTTCTCGCCTATTCCTTTGAACGAAACTCCCAAGAACTTCCCAAAATTGAGATTTTTTTTTTGGCCTTTTTTTTTAGTTTCCTTTCCTTGTCAAAAGTTGCCAAAGGTTGAGGAATCTCCTCCCTTGTAATTGAATCTATCCTCTCCACTTATCTTTCCAAAGAAGGCACCAAGAGTTGAAGCATCTCTCTTGGGACGAGAATTTGAAAACTGCTTTCTAAATAAATCAGTGTCGTTCATTATCCAATTTTGTCCATCCCCTCCATCACTTCTGCTACTGCCTCAACCTCCTTCTCTTTCAACAAAAGTTGTTAGAAGTCCCCGACTTTCCCCCTTCTATGTTTTCCTTGCCCTCAATAGATCAGCCTTCTTCGAAGAGTCATAGGTACTGGTCAACCCTTTTAGAGAAACATTAGCCCACACATACGAAGGACCCAGGCTTGTGCAACCTTTCCCGACTATTTCTGCCCTCCACCTCTTTTTTCCTTGGGTTATCACATTTCACTGAGTCTTAGTCTTCGGGCAAATCAAACCTAAACCTGTTAAACCCTCCTCAGAGGTTCGCACCCCTGCATCATGGTCTGACTTATGAGATTTTGCTATTTCCATCACTTTCTGAACCTCGCAACCTCCAGTTATGGAGTTCTCCGATGCCTTTTACCCATGTCGTGCCTCGCGATAAGACTGAGGAAAAAATTCAAGAACTTAAATTCGGTCAAAACCTCTAATTTCGAGCTGTCCAAATCCTTTTTGTTAGTGAACAGATTCATTGTACTCCTCCAAGTTGGTTCACTAACCCAAGGGCAAATGTATCCTTTCACCTTCTTAATAATTTTGTTGTTTCTCTTCTATTCAAAATTCTCATTGGCTCCCTCCTTGGAGACATTATCGACGATGTCTCCATGTAATCCTGCCTCCATCCTTCAACCATATCATGTCTAGAGAATCCCCCACCGTTCCTAACTCCTTTTCCTCTCTCCCTCTTACCTACTTCCTCAAATTCCCATCCCCTAGAGTCGTAAATATTGGTTGGAACTCTGGGTACAACCAGATTTTGAAGCTAGCCTCCCCATCTTCAATGACCATAGAAATACATACCTTGCCACCTCCCTCACCATAATTCTAGCTCTTAACAAATCATGCAAACTACATACAACATCTACAAATCTCCCACAAAGATTCTCCACCACTTTCTTGAACAAGTCAAAACACCAAAGGTGAACCAGGAGACACACCAAATTCACCACCACAGTCTCTCCGGTTAATTGTGGATCTTCGCACCCAATATGTTCTGCCCACCCTTCCAACTTCAAAGATTGTCACCCAACAATCTTCTACCCCTTTGAAGAACTTTCACAGCTCGGCTCTCTTCTGCAAAATGAAATAGGAACTGCGAATTACCAAACTGAGTGATCCCATCCAGTTAGCTGCATCCCATACCGCAGCAGCCCAGTTTCCTACCACTTCCAACGATCCCACCCATTTTGAGAAGGTCCTGACCAAGCAAGAATTGAAGAAACTCTTCCTTCTTTGAACACGTTTGCTTGATAGAGAGGACCAAGGTTCCTTTCCTGATTCTATCTTCCAGCATGTTCCCCCAATTCCCCAACTCCAGAACTGGCTGTTCTAGCATTTCTTTGAAGGACCTTTGCTATAGCTTCCTTGATTCTAGAGAGAAGTAGGAGCCTCTCTTGACTCCGACTCATGCAAACTCTACAAACTAAAATTCTCCAAGGAACAGAATTCAAATCAGGTTACAAGATTTCTCATGTTCAAGAGGGGGAGGAGGTGAACTAGCACACAAAACTTCAATAACCTGGTTGAGATGTTATTAAGGAGATACAATTTGTTATCCGACCAAATGCAGAATGTCAGCACCCTCCAGGATAAATGTGGCTTTCGATTTAGTTGGTGTTATATTTTAGCTAACCAACCAAAAAAATGAAATTTTAAAATTATTAGATAAAGGATGTCTCAAATTGAACTTCACAACAATTCTCAGCAAAACATAGTACTGCAGTGAAAACTATTGAATGGATATAAAGGCCCAACACTTAATCAAATGATTGTTGCATCAATGTAGTACAATCAACGAGAGTAACAAAAGTACATAAGAGTTTCAATTCCAGTTGTCTATTAATTTTATTTAAAATTAAGACGTCACTCTATTGATAAAAGAGAGAAAGGACTGTTTGATTTTACCAATACTTCATCTTGGTAGCTTGAGAAAGCTTTTGCTAGATCCTGGATACTGCTGACTATTGMATAGTGCACCTCTTTTCCTCCCGTGAGACAAAGTCTGCAAATAACTAAATAGAGTTAATATATTGACAATCAATGCCTACTCAACAGATGCAACATAACCCAGTATTTACTGAATACAAAAGTTAGTAAAGCACAAACTCATGGCCTGAGATACTGTCTAAACTCACCCAAACAATTCAAGAAGGAGAGAGACTTCTTCTTCATTTGGTGCTTCAAGAATCTGAATCACAGGAAAGAATAAGCTTGTCGTTAACTGTCGTAATCAACAATTTTGAGAGCTAGATATTGACCAAATTATACATAAAAGAAACAACCACGGGCATTACACAAACTGGAAGGATGAAACTAAAAACACCACTATTCTCCATATATGTCCTTATTCAAACACAAACAAAAGTAGTTGCTTATATCTAAGCTTTCACCTATTTAGCCTAAGAACTCCAACAGAAGATGTTTCTTAAGAAGCATTTATTTGGAAAGATCAAAGTAATCATGATACCAAAGCTTAGTGTTAGAATCCCATGAATATTCTAGAATAAGTGCAAATATAGTAGATAGCTTGATTTACTCCTATGGTAGTTATGTAGTGATTTCCATTCTTTTGAGAGCATGTTAACATAGTTATTTAACCCCAATATCTTGAGGAAATAATCAAGTTGTGTTCTCTCTTATTTCTCTTCCTCATCACATGTTATCTCACATAAGAAAGAGAAAAGTCCATCATGGTGCTTTGTTTTCGACGGCTCTCACAGTTGTCCTGGGTTACCCTTGTTTTTACAGGTGTTGTGATCAAACCAACACTACTACAATAAGCAGGACACTTGTGCGACCAAAACCCAGCCAGTTCCACTGTCGTTTGACTGCCACGAGTCAACCAAAGAGGTGTTTCTCCAGCGAGATCTGCTCTTATGTCGGCACATGAGACGTCCTCAGACCACTTTTCGGGGAGTTTTCTTCTTGAGTAGGGCTCTCCGCTTGATTTTGAGACTACCCATCCAAGTTTCACTTAATTCCCACTACTTTCTAGAGAGGTAGCCAACTTGCCGGCAAACTTTTTCTCTGTGTTCGGCGAGTTTGTTCTGTCCTGGACTATTTTAAGCACTTCGGATCATTATTATTCTCGGGTAATAGTCTCTTGATTTGAGGTTTACTTCATCTAATACTTGAAAAATCTCATTCGGATCGGATTTTTTTAGTTATAAAACCATGGTTTCCAGCAATTTGAACCATTTTATCACTATTGAACCCTTGATAGATAGTGCAAATACTTATCTTGGTCTTTTTCAATTCAACTATGGTGTATGGAACAAGGTGTTCAAGATCACTTAATCATACAAGTTAAGGATATTAATAAAAAGGATGGGGAAGTCTATTGGTTTGAACTTGATGGTGTTGTTTCATCCATTCCTGACTTGCTTTGTAGTTTGGGAAAAGGCTCATGAGCTATACAATAAATGACATCTCCCACTTTAGAATGTGATTTCTCGGTTGACTAACCTTAAAAGGCAGTATTTGGATGTCTATCTATCATAGACACATTCAGGCAGTTATGGAAGAATTTAATGAGTTGATGTCCGCTACTACAAGTGTTGAAAAACAATTGGACCAACGTCGGGACATGTTTTTAGTAGTTATACTTGTTCAACTTCTATCTGATCTTGCCTCGACGAGTAACCAAAATTTGGCTAGCCCTACTGTTTTTACCGTGGATGACGTGTGATCTCAACTATTATGGTTAGTTGCACCACATGTTGTACCACCCATTTCTTCAGGTCATCTAGTGATATCAGCAAAGTCTTATGTTCAAGCATCTCAGATTAGAAACCGAAATGGTCATTTTAGGAAAACTCAGTTAATATGTAGTTATTGTAAAAAGTTGGGCCATACTCATTAATCCTTGTGAAAATTCTAGAATATATGTAAATATAGTAGGTCTCTTAATTTACTCCTACTGAGATTAGGTAGTGATTTCTTTTCCTTTTTAATTCATGTAAATTACTTATTTAAACCCAAATAGCCTGAGGGAATAATATAGCCAAGCTCTCTCTTATTTTGTCTTCCGCTTCACATGGTATTAGAACCTGATTATAGCCAACAACACATACAAAGAGAAATTCCATCACCGTGCCTTTTTTCTGGCAACTTTCTAGGCTTGTTTCACGCCATTGCCTTCTCCTTCAGTGTTGTACGAAAATCAACACCATTACAGGGTTCCCTACCCCTCGGGCGAGCAAACCCAAGCCAACGCTTCGGCAGGACACCTGACACGTGCACTCACGCGCTGTCAGAACAGTTCCTCCGGCAAACGCACTTGCTCCATGCGCTGGTGCGTAAGAGCTATTCCGACCATTTTCTGACAATCTTTTTCCGGTGGAGCCACCTGCCGTTATGAGGCTACCCATAAAATTGCCTCCTGATTTCGACCATTTCCCGGTGACCAGATTCAATTTTTTGGTGATTGCTTCTAGTTTTTCCGACACAGACAATTATAACTTAGGCAGATTTTCACTGCGGTAACATCTACATCATCATATACTTGATATTTGGTTAAATTTTGCTTTGATTGATGATAATGTCTCCAGGACCATATATTTTTTAATCCTGAAATCATGATTTCCAGCAATTTGAACCATTATATCACTGTTGAACCCTTGATAGGTAGTGCAAATTGCTTATCTTGGTCTTGTTCGATTCAATTATGGTGTATGGGACAAGGTGTTCAGGACCACTTAATTAAACAAGCTAAGGATGGTAATAAAAAGGACAAGGGAAAATGGAAAAGATTGATGCTCAACTGCGTAGTATGCTGTGAAAATTTACTCATTTGAAGTTGATTTCATTGTTGCATCCATTCCAGACTTGTCTTCTAGTTTGGAAAAAGACCTGTGGGCTACACACAAATGACATCTCCCGCTTTTGTAATATGATTTCTACGTTGACAAACCTTAAAAAGCATTATTTGAATGTCTACCTATCTTGGATATGTTCAAGCGGTAATGGAAAAATTTAATGAGTTGATGCCCACTACTACGAGTATTGAAAAATAATTAGAGCAATGTCGGAAGATGTTTTTAGCTATTACACTTACTGAACTTCCGTATGATCTTGCTTGACTTTGTACATGATCAAATTTTGGCTAGCCCTATTATTCCTATTTTGGATGACCTGTACTCTAGATTATTAAGACTAGCTTTACCACCTATGTCGTCTAGTCATAGGTGACATATGCAGACTCTTCCGTTCTAGCATCTCAGACAGGAATCAACATGGAGGCCGCTCTAGGAAACCTTGGTCAAGTGTAGCTATTGTAACAAATTGGGTCATACTCGTGGAGGGCTACTCTTTACAAGGTAAACCAAGAAATGCTCGCGTTGCTCAGACTAATAGCCTGTTTGGCCAAGCTTTTGGAAAGCCAAAAGTGCTTATTTTTTTTCTAAAAGGCACTTATTTTTAAAAAATGAGGTGTTTGGCCAAGCTTTTGAGAGAAAATTAGTGCTTTTAGGGAGTAGCAGAAGCTGTTTTTGAGAAGCTAAAAAAAGTAGTTCCCCCCCAAAAGCACTTTTGTGAAAAATATACTTAGAAGCACTTTTCAAAAGCTTGGTCAAACACTAATTGTTGCTCAAAAGTGTTTTTTATACTAAGTGTTTTAAACACTAACTGCTTTTCACCAAAAGAACTTTTTTGATAAGCACTTTTGAAAAAAACACTTCTCAAAATAAGCTGATTTGAGAAGCTTGGCCAAACAGGCTATAAATCTACTATTAACCCAACCGATCAGATGTTCTCTTTATTTGAGGTAGAATACAATGACTTTCTTCAGTATCACGCGAGTAAGAAGACATCTCCACAAGTGTGTCTATTGCCCTAGACTAATAAACATGTTGCTTGTATCTCACAGTCCACCACACTTGGTCCCTAGGTCTATGGACTCGAGCGCTTTCGACCACATCTCTGGAACAAATCTCTATTATTTGTCAATATTACTTATTCTCAGTCTTTTCCCATTGTCACCTTAGCTAATGGTTCTCAAACCATGGTAACTAGAGTCGGTCAAACCTTCCTTAACTCTAAATAATGTTCTTTTTTCCCTAGTTGTCCTTTTAGCCTTCTGTCAATCCATCGTTTAGCTAGAGCTTTAAATTGTTCCATATCATTCTTTAGTGACTTTTTGTTATATAGGATCCAAGTATGGGAAGGATGATTGGTGAAGAGTGTGACTCAGATGGACTTTATTATCTCAATTCTCCCAAGTCCACTACAATATGTGCAGCCTTCGACTCTCCAGATTTAATTCACAAATGATTATGATACCCTAGTTTATCAAAACTTCAAAAGATAATACCTAGCTAGCTAAAATTGTCTAAGTTAAACTGTGAGTCGTGTCAATCGGGGAAACACACTCACACTACTTCACTTAGTCTTAATAATCATGTAGAGTTTCTTTTTCACTTGGTTAATTCTGATGTTTGGGGTCTTAGTAGAGTTAGTTCCACATTGGGCTTTAAGTATATTGTTAGTTCCATTGATGATTACTCAAGGTGCGCTAGGATTTTCTTGCTGAAAGATCATTTTGAATTATTTTCTATATTGCATACATGTGAGAAGTAAAGGAGAAAAATGTTATTGAATTGCACTGACTACATTATTACATTGGGTATGTTGTTGTACATTATTTAAGCACTATTTATAGACACTACATTATAATCCTTTTCCATGTAGGAATCAATATACAATCCAACTCCTATTTTAACACTCCCCCTCATGTTGATGCATTCAAGTCAGATGTACCGAGCTTGTTGCAAATGTAACTAATACAAGGGCTGGTGCGGGACTTGGTGAAATATTTGCAAGCTGATCACTTGACTTAACAAATTTCGTAACAATATTTCCCGAGAATATCTTTTCTTTGACAGAGTGACGGTCAATTTCAATGTGCTTAGTCCCCTCGTGAAATACCGGATTTATGCAATATGAAGGGTTGCTTGATTATCACACACAATCTGATTGATTTCTCCAAATTTTAAATTGTTAGGCAACTATTTGATCCAAACTAGTTCACAAGTTGCTACAGCCATTGCTCGATATTCTGCTTCTGCACTAGATCGAGCAACCACACTCTGGTTCTTCTTCCAGGACACCAAATTATCTCCTACGAAAACACAATATTCAGATTTAGAACGTCTATCAGAAGGTGATCCTGCCCAATCATCATTTGTATAACCAACGATTTGCTCATAGCTCGATCCTCAAAGAGTAGTCCTTTGCCTGGAGCTGACTTTATATATCGTTGACAACTGCATCCTAAAGTCTATCACATGGAGAATCCATAATCTGACTTACAACACTCAGGGGAAAAGAAATATAACGTCTAGTCATTGTGAGATAATTCAACTTACTAACCAGCCGCCTATATCTTCCATGACCACTGAGTTGCTCCCCCCGTCCTAGCAGGAGTTTAGCTTTTGGATATAGGAGTGTCAATGGGTCTATATCTCATCATATTTATCTCCTCAAGAATATCTGAGGCATACTTTCATCGTGAAATAACAATATGTGATATGGACTAAGCAACCTCAACACTTAAAAAGTATTTCAGTCTGCCAAGGTCTTTAGTCTGGAAATGCTGAAAAAGATGTTGCTTTAAATTAGTGATATCATCATGATCATTGCCAATGATAACGATATCATCAATATAGACCACCAAATAAACACATAGATTGGAGCAGAATGCCGATAAAACACAAAGTGATCAACTTCACTGCGAATAATGCCGAACTCCTGAAACTATTCTACTAAACTTCCCAGACCAAGTTTAAGTAGACTATTTCAGATCATAAAGTGATTAACACAATCGCCATACCAGGCTACTAGACTCCCTGAGAAATAAAACCAGGTGGTTGCTCCATATGAACTTCCTTCTCAAAGTCACCATGGAGAAAAGCATTCTTAATATCCAACTAATAAAGAGGCCAATGGACAGATACGTGCTATTTTAGCCACGAGAGAGAAAGTATCCCTGTAATCAAGCTCAAATATCTAAGTATACCACTTGACAACAAGGTGAGCCTTAAGCCGATCAACTTGGTCGTCCGAACCAACTTTGACGACATAAACCCAGCAACAACCAACAGTAGATTTACCTGAAGGAAGAGGAACAATATCCCAAGTACCACTGACATGTAAAGCAGACATCTTATCAATCATAGTCTGTCGCCATCCTGGATGAGAAAGTGTTTCACCGGTAGACTTAGGGATGGAAATAGAGGACAAAGATGATACAAAGGCATAATGGTGTGATAACAAACGATGATAACTTGAAAAGGTATAATGGGGGTTAGTATTACGAGCGGACCACGTACCTTTTCAGAGTGCATGATTAAGAAGAGACAAAATTCGTAGTAGCTGTAGGTTCTGACACAGGACGTGAATCATCTGGCCTGATGATGGACGCGAACGACGATGATAAGATAGGAGTGGTGGCACTGTGGATGGAAATGTAGAAGTAACCATAGATTCCTCAATAGTCGATATAGGTAATACCTCAAATATATCAGGATGATCAGAAGATGTAAAGTAAGGTCAAGACTCAAAGAATGTGACATTGGTTGACATAAGGTACTGATGAAGATCAGGTGAGTAGCAATGATACTCTTTTTGAAGATCAGGATGATCTGAATAGATTTTAATCATTAATATCTTGAACAATGTCTTAATATCATTAAGATGTATTATTATGTGAATAATTTTCACCACCACTCTACCATAATTACCAGGCACCACCACTTACCACCTCTGTCATCCCACACTTAGACCATTTTTCGTCCTTGAACAATCCCNATAATTACCAGGCACCACCACTTACCACCTCTGTCATCACAACCACCACCACCATTGTCAACCACAATTATTGTCGCCCGCCACCAATCACCTTTGTCATCACAACCACCATCGCTGCAATCACTACTACCAGTCGCTACCATCTCTATCATTATAATTACATTAACTACCACCACTGCTGCCATCACTATCACCCACTACCACCACTACAGCCAGTCTCTACTACCAACCACTTTCACCAACTATCACCACACATTCTTCAACCAGCACTACCATCTCTGTCGACGTAGCTGCCGCCGCCACCTCCAACACCACTATCAATCACCACCATCACTATTAGTCACTACCACCACTGCAACCAATCCCTACTACCAACCATCTGGACCATCACACCTAGCACTGTCGCTAACAACCACCAACACATTGTCAACCATCTCACATTCTTCAGCCACCGCCATCAACACTACCAACTACTAACATCAACCAACTTCACCATCACAACCACCACTATGAACTATCACCATCATGTCAGTCACTACAACAACAACCACTTCTATAATTACAAATATCGCCACCACTACCGTGACTAGCCACTAACACCAACCATTACCACCACCACCACCACAAACCATCTCCACCAACACTAACAAACATAAATTTTTTATTTTTATAGTCAAATAATGATTTTATTTTATTAAATTTATGTTCTTTTTTATTTGAATTGTATATTCATTATGTTTACAATAAAGAAATTATGCATAGTCAGATCTTGAAAAACAAACAGTCTTAATCATTCGATGTTCCGATCTAGAAACAAATATCTTAATCATTCAGATACGCATTCAGATTAAGACGTCTTAATCTTAATGAGAACAAATGAGGCCTAATATTTGGAGAGATCACAGAAATGGAACTTGTCTATGATAATGAGGTTACACCTCATATTGCATCGAATACAATGTTTCATGAGAGAGACCAAGCACATAGAGATTGATTGCCATTTTGTCAAAGAGAAGGAACTCTCAGGAGACATCGTCACAAAGTTCGTGAGGTCAAATAATTTAACTGTAGACATATTCACCAAGTCCTTTGTCGATCCCAAAACGAGTTATACATGTAGCAAGTTTGGTACATATGATTTGTATGCACCAGCTTGAGTATGAGTGTTAGGATCTCGTAAGTATTCTAGAATAACTGTAAATATAGTGTATTGCTTGATTTACTCCTATTCTAATTATGCAGTGATATTCTTTCCTTTTTAGAGCATGTATACGTGGTTATTTAAACATAAATAGCTTGAGGGAATAATTAAGCCATATTCTCTCTTATTTCTCTTCCTCTTAACACTTAGCAAAAAGGATGATATATATAGAATTGGTAAATGAAACTAAACATGAATGATCTTCTTTAGCAAAACCAAGCAGGAATTAGAAATATTTATTACATACCATACATAGTGATATGCCCTCCAAAGCTTGACTGTAAAGAAAGACATCATGGAAGTTCATTGGTTCACCACCCATCTCCATATCATAATAGAGAACCTATCAAATTGGAGACGGGTTAGGCTAACTGTGTGAAACAAGTAAACAGGGGTTAAAACCTTTCTGAAGGGTGAATCATGAGAATCCAATCAACCAATAAATGACATATACCCATAACAAAAAAGAACACTGTGATAATGTGATTTGAGTTTACTCTCCATCTAAGCAACATAAGTACAAGAACCACCTGTAACTAAATAGAGAGACAAGGGAACCACAATCAAAACAGTCTGAATTTAATTGGAATGATTGCTTTCATGACAAGTAGCATAATATATAAAACATAACAGTTTTTTCTAAAACCGTTCAAGAAAAAGCAGAAACAATCCACAGATCAGAATCAGCAGAACTCGATATGCATTGTAAAAAACCAAAGACAATCTGATATCCATTCAGATTTGCTTCCAAAGAGACTTGCGGAATGTGGACAAAGAAGCTTTATCAAACATGCTAAACGTCATCAGTTTATGACAGGTCGGTTTCTCATGGTCTGTGTACTTGATGCAATAAATATTACTGGATTGTACATGGTACATGAATCATGCTCCAGATAAAATAGGCTTCAACAAGGTTAGCTTGAAATCAGCTGAGGAAGACATCCTAGAAGTATACATAACAAACCAAGATCCAGCTGCTGATTTAGCAATCAGAAGCAGCATAAAAGGATTGAAGGGAGTCTGACACTCCTTGATATTTCGAAACCAGCAAAAGAGCCTTTTAGGGGACTAATAGACACACCATATCAAAAAGGAGATTACTCGACATGCTGAACCAATTCCTCAACAGATTATTCTATGAGATAAAGCAGCAGCAATGAATCTGTGGCAAATTACTTAAACATACAATTATTTCACTTAATGCACATACAAATCCCAAACTGAAGAACAAAATAATTCTAGAATATTCAGATTTCCTTCTTACATGAAGACCAAAAAGGAGAAATTATTTCTAGAAAGAGAAAATCTAAGTCCTGCTTCATCACAAAACAGAAAAGATAAAAGTGAAAGAGCATGGAAGATCAATTTACGCACCAGAGATTGTTTTCTTGGATTCTCCTTTATTTCTTCAGAAGGATACTGCTGCTCATTGATCTTTTCCTTATCTTCAGCAGAAACCTCAGTCCTCCTTTCGATTTCCTTAAGTACAGGTAACCACCTTTTCATCAATTGAACTCTCTCTGGTCCCCTACAAGAAACAGAAGCTTCTTCCAATCTTTTGACCGTCTGTTTGAAACTTTTGAAGTTCCTGTTCCCCTGGCATAAACAGTAAAATCATCTCATGAACTCTTTAGTTATACATAAGAAAAAGAGTGCAAGCACAGGGAGCCCAAATATAAAACTTCACAGTTCCTGTAGTATTCCAGAAGTTCATAATTATGTTAAACTCCAATTTGTGCTCTGCTGCTTATATTTTTGCTTTTCTTAAGCAAACTTTTTAAAATTTTGTCATACTTTGCTATTGCAATGTTAAAAACAAGAAACAACTTGGTTTCCTTTTCTTTTGAGGACTATAATATAATAATACTCTCTTGCCTGCTTATATCAGGATTTTCTCTATTCTTTGATTTGTCATTAAAGTTGCATCATCTTCATAGATATTTATTTAGAATCTGCTTTTATTATACCCATGTACAATAAAAAGTCTTTCTTCCCTTATTTATTTGTTGTTCTTCAGTGCCACTGTGGTAGTACTACTTCAAATGAGATACTCATTTCATTTGTATCGTTGAGTTTATCTTTTGGCTACTTTCATTTTTCTTTTCAATAATGGCAGTGCCTGGCCAACTTGCACACACTCAACTAGTCCACCTGGTTATTGCTACCTCACACCAGCAGAAATACTAGGTAACTCTATCCATCAAGACTTAGACACAAAGAAAGAGTTTAACCTAGTGCCAGCTCTCCTACAATTTGAACCTAAGTTCACTCAGGTTATTGGTCCAACCTTTTACCACTAGGCAACCTCGTTGAAACTTACATACTTGTTGTAATGTTGACATCATCTAGGTGTGATATGCATAAAACTCCATAGTCCTTACAAATAATTCTCGGATTAAATGCATAAAACTCCATAGACCTTGCAAATAATTCCTGAATTAAATGCAATGTCAACTAGGAATAGAAGTTTACAAATCTATACCGCTGCACGGCGTAATTTTATTAGAAAAACCACTTCCTATCAAGAATCAAGCTCTCTTTTATTGTTTTTTCACAGGCTAGTGGACCCATTACCCTAATATCAGGACTTGGTTTTTTTTGTTTTCAACTTTTGTGAAGTAGAGCATTTGACGAACGTCAATTCGTCAAATATTACCAAGCCTAATCTTTTAGATAAACTTAGCACTATTATTGAGCAACATCCAATAATTCAAGTTTCAAGGAAATAAAATCAAAAGGGATTTCAATATAGTTTTACTAGTAAGCAGCTTACGTAATACATGGACGCACCTCGCTATTTCCTCAAGCATCAACTTGAGCTTAGCTATCTGGCTCTCCCTTCCTTGTTAATACTCAATAGTTCCTTCACTTCAAAACAACATTGCTAATGCCATGATGTTCTCTTTCAACTCACCCAATGTCTTCTTCTTACTATCTTCCTCTTTCTTCACTCTCTTGGATAGCTTCTTATGCAAAAAGCACTCAAACCAGTACCCATTTTCATGGTCTTCCTCAAATCCTCCACAAAAACATTTATTTGAATAACCAGTTTCAACTTAACCTTTCACTTCATTTAGGTGACCAAGATTTTGTCCTCCCTGGATCTCTAGACTACAACAATAACAACACATACTCGGCGTAATTTCACAAAGTGGGGTCTGAGAAGGGTAGAATTTACGCAGACCTTACCCCTAACTTGGAGACAGAGAGATTGTTTCTATGGACCCTCGGCTCAAAAAAAAACAATTCGGAAAAAGAAATAACAAAAATGAAGGAGCCATGGGAAAATACTATAGAATCATTAGGCTCCTCAATCAAGTAATCCGTGGAGTCATCTAAATGGAAGAAAAGCAAAAGGGTGAGTTGAAACTGCTTTTTCCAATGAATTTTCAGGTGGAGGATTTGAAGAAGACCGCGAAAAAGGGTGCTAGTTTGAGTGTGCTCTGCATAATAAGATATTCAAGAGAATGAAGAAGTGTTAACTGAGTAGAAAGGGAACAGCATGACATTAGCAATGGTGCTTAGAAGTGAGATGGTTTTGTTGTTGGTAGAACTCTATTGGATTCCACTTGTTAGATCTCACATCAGTTGGAGATTTAAAAATGGGTCTCCTTATATGATATCGGACAATCCTCACCTCATAAGCTAACTTTTGGGGTTGAGTTAGGCAGAAGGTCTATTTTATATTATGATATCAGAGCTCAAGTTCATCCCGATTTCTTGGTTTACCTGATGTTCAGCTCCCATGTCATATTGTTCACTCTCCAAATGTCCAGTCCTGGGCATGCGGGATTATTCGATCCCACATCTGTCGGGAATTTTAAAATGGGTCTTTTGGGCAATCCTCACTTCATAAGCTACCTTTTGGAGTTGAGTTAGGCCTGAAATTCATTTTCTTTATATCTGGTCTTAGTTACTTTAGTAAAACTTGATTAGTTGCTCAAATATAGTGCTAAGCTTATTTAAAAGAATTAAAAGAAAGCACTAAGGATAAGTCTTTTCCTTCTCAAATATTATCCCTAGTGGAATTCGCCAAAATGTCTTAATTCACAAAATGTGTAAAACAAATAATCAAGTTCTGATATTAGGGACATGAGTACACACACCATTGAATGAAAAAATAAAAGAAAGTCTTATACCTGACTAGAAACTACATTTTTACATCAGTTAAAGGATGTTTAGTTTAGATACAAGTTATGCAATGATTAGCAATACAAGGACTATTATATAGAAATTAGTTATGTAGGGTTAGTAATATAAGGATTGTTATGTAGAGATTAGTAATGCAAGGATTGTAATGTAGATTAGTTCTTGTTGAATGTAAAGTTTGATTATCATATTAATATATAGTGTATATATTAAATATTTGTTTACTTTTTAGTAAAATATAATGTTTGTTCACCATTAGGAGGGTTAATTTTGTCATTTCAATGTTTTAATCCAGGTAGTATGTAATACACCAATTCTTATTCCACATTCTACCCCACATAGAATATACTCCCTCTATTTCAATTTGTTTGTCTTACTTTCCTTTTCAATCCGTGTAAAAAAGAATGTCTCTTTCATATTTTGGCAACTCTGTAATTTCACATGACATGTTTAATACCACAGGATTAAAGAATATTTTGATACATTCTACATATCTTTAGTTTAAAACTACGAGATTCAAAAATTCTTTTTTACTTTCTTAAACTCCGTGTCAAGTCAAAACTAGACAAACAAATTGAAACAGAGAAAGCACATAGATTTCCTCATTAATTTATGTGGGTAAAGCTAACCAAATGCACTCCCTCAGTTTTAATTTGTTTGTCTTACTTTCACTTTTAGTCCGTTATAAAAAAAATACAATTTTCCCTCTTTGATAACCGTTTAATTCTAATTTTCCATCTGATATGTTTTAGACCACAAGATTAAAAGACATTTTGGTACATTTTACGTAACTTTTATTTAATACGACCAGATTCAAAAGTTTTCTTTACTTTCTTAAATTCGGTATCAAGTCAAAATCAGACAACAAATTGATTCTTTACTTTCTTAAACTAGGCTTCAAGTCAAAACTAGACAAACAAATTGTAACGGAGGAAGTATTAGCTTATATTGGACTGTATACCAAGAATAATCTCCTTAAAATGCAACCAAACAATGTACTGTATTATGCTGATTTTCAAAAATTGATTAACTTCATTGAAAGACCAACCAAACGACACATTAGAGATTTGTATGCCGTACAGGGGAAACTGAGAGGTTTGGAGAACCTAATTTCTCTTGTCTAATTTCAACACATTAATACAAAAGTATTAAATATATGGAGTGCTTGCTGTAAGAAAAAAAAAATGGGATAGTGGAGAAATTACAATACGATCCTGGAGGATTTTGGCACCCTCGGCGACAGCTTGACCGGCTTGTTGAACAACGGAGTCGGCGTAGTTCTTGACGGTGCGGGTGAGGTTGTTCTTGTTCCCAACCTCCACGGCTTTGCTCATGGCCGATTTGAACCACGACATTTTTTTCAGTTTTGAGCTCTGGTATCCCAATTAGGACTCTACAGAATATGAAGTTACAGAAGATCGTACGCGGTGTTGCTCTTCTCTGCACAGCTTGGGATAGGCAACTTGCTTTGCCAAGACTCTGGAACTTCTTTAGAGTCCACCGAGGAAAATTCAGTTTCTTCTGTAAATTACACTTCGACCACCTAACTTCTTCTTTTTACCATTTCCTTCCATGTAAATTTGGCATAATACATAAGTTGCCCCCAATGTTACGACGTAATTAGCGTGGATGTCCACTATCATAGAAATAATAAAAATTTGTGGAAATGAAATTTTTTGAATTTTTATAAATGAATTTAAAAAATGATTTTTTTTCAGATTT
>JACEIK010000268.1:452227-492826 GCA_018107945.1 Datura stramonium
GTCAATATTAAAAAAAGATGGGAGGACTATCATCTTTAGACATAATCCTGAGAGAAGTGAATGTTCTTATTAAAATATGTTTTTGGTCCTTTTACAATAAAAAATTATACTCATTATTTCGTTTTAATTTATTTGTCCTAGTTACTATTTAAATAATTAAAAGAATATTTTCTTTGATCATAATTTTTTCAAAATTTTCTACATATTTTAAATGGTAAACAATTATGACTTATAGTAGTTTTGTGCAATTTCTAAATATGTAAATTTTATTTTTCAAAAACTGAAGATTATATGTTCATATTTACACCAAACATTAGTTAGTTTAACCTTTGTATTCTGAATCAAGCCAAATAAATCATAACAAAGAAAAAATTTTACTTACCAAATTAGAATAATTTAGTTTTGTAAAGTTGAAGGATGAAAAGTGAAACGTCGCAATAAATTATTTATCCAATAACTTTCATTTATAGATGGTAAAGAAGTTAAAAAAAATTCATGTTGCTAAATGAAAAAAAAAAATAACATAAACGGGGCGGGACTTAGCGAGGTAAGGTGAGGCTGGGCAATTTTTTTAAAAATGCTAAATAGGACAGGGCGGGGCGGGTTAAACTCTAAATAGGTCAAAGCCTAACCCGCCCTATTGTCATCCATAGTATTCTACAAAATTTTTAGGCGTGTGTGTGTTGACTGACGTGGATAATATCAATAATATTAAACCAAAAATCTTTTATTTAAACCCTTGCCCCTTAAACACGCCCAAATTCATTCTCTTCTCCTTCATTCTAAAACCTAACAAATCTCTTTGTAATTTTTGTCTTGTTTTCTTTGTCAAATTAGTTATTCTCCAGCTTTACATTCTCCTGTGTTTATAATTAATGTTAATTTTATCAAATTCGTCGAAGGCACCTTCTGCAGAAATTATAAGATGTTTTTGCAGTGAGTTAACAAACTTGAAGATATCATGTACTAACAGCAATCCAGGTCGAAAGTTTTATAATTGCAAAATTGAAAAGGTAAGATTGGACCCAATTGATTTAACCGAAATCAATCTATTTTGGTGATTCTTCTTAAATTCTCATCTCCCATTTCTTGGTTGTTTAGAAAACGGGTGACTGCAATTACTTTAGGTGGCATGATGATGATGATTTCTCTTCTCAAGAAAATAAAGTGATTTGTCTGTTGTTGAAAAAAATCAAGATTTTGGAGAGAGATCGGGCAAGAAAAAATTCAACCATCATGCTGCTTATCTCTTTGTTAGTTCTGCTGCTTTTATGGAATTGACTATGGAGTGATGCTTGTTTTGGTTCTTCATTTGGACCATCAAACTTCTTACCAAAGTAGTTGGGTGTTCTTTTTATTGATTTGTATTAGTAGGAATAAACAGTAGTAGAATAAAGTTGGGTGTTCCTTTTGTTGGTTTGTATTAGTAGGAACGGACAGTAGGAATGGAGTTATATTAGTTCAGTTGTATGAAATGTTGCATTTTTTATCAATCTACAACTTATTTTGTTCCAATTCAATTGCAGCTTTGTTTGTTCAATTGCAGTTAGCACTTCATCTTGCAATAGATCTCTCATTTACCTTAATTATGTCAATTAGAAGTAAAAAGCTGCGGTTTTCTTTAGCTTTTTCGTTATGAAAAATTCAAGTGAAAAACAAAGCTAAATTTTTTACTTTATTTAGCTTGCAACTTGTCTGTATAGCAATAGATTTTTTTCAAAATTTAACATTGCACAAATCTTAAAAACATGTCAACGATCTGCCTCGAGCAGTGTACATTTTCATTTCATTGAAGAAAAAAAACATTAAATATCCACACAACTGAGTTTCAAAATGACATTAATCATTCATATTAACATACTCAAAATGCACCAAAACAAATGAAAAGCAGTCAATCAACATGTTTTCTGCTGTAAATTACATTGCCAAACAAAAACAAACTACAAGTTTCCACTCTTAGAGTTCCTCATTTGCTGCAATTGGGAAGTACTGATGACTTCTCTACCCATCCATCTCAGGCCAGGAGGCTTAAAGCCAACGTCAATGTTTGTTGGAGTTGTATTGATGATATTTAAACCAGCAATCACTACTCTTTCTGGTGATGTTCCTGGCTGAAAATATAAAAAAATTAGATTTGATATCCTTGTGAAACTACAATAATTAAGAAATGATTGTGCATATAAACTTACATTTAGTACTTGTGCTTCATTTATATTATCATGTAAAGACCAAACCCAACATTATTGGACCTCTTTTGTGATCCTCCAGTAGCATTTATTGGTCACCTCTTCTGCCCAGAAACTCCTTTTCCCCTGCCAACCCTACTACTTGTTGAAGTTTCATTCGAGCCCCTAGATGTTGGTGCTTGGCAAAGTATCTTGACAAACAGAACTTTCAAGCTGACTGGAACTTACACTTCAGCCTGAACTTGGAGGCTGACTAGAACTTACATTTCTATTTGAACTTGGATATTGGGATGAAGGCTTCCCTGTACCAGGCTACAAAGACATTGAACATTCATAAGGTGTTACTTTATACAAAATATAACTTGATAATTTAAAAATAACTAGCAATTGCTTGCCTTACAAACTTTTCGATTGTGGCCTTATTGATGACATTTGGAACAAGTCATTTTTACCCCTTTTCTAAATATTTTACCATACTTTCTTTTAGGCTCATCTTTTTGCTTTCTCCTACACCTTTTTAGTCTGCCGGGCATTGATCTAGGAACATGGGGCTCAATTTTGGAATTGGTGATTTCAGGCCACATCTTCATGTTGGCAATTGATTGGATAAAGTATTGGTATACCTTTAAGAGAGTATCCTTGTTGTACCAATGCTCAACATAATCTTCAGGCTCTTTATTTAGGCTGTGTAATGCACATACCACATGTTGACATGGAATGCATCTAAGCTGCAATAATCTACACGTACATATTTGCTTTCCCAAATCAACAATAAACCTGCATGGACCTTCATTTATTTCATATTCATTCTAACCATTCCATAACAGTTGACATCTCCTACAAAGGTCCTTGCTCTCTTCTAATATCAACCTAGCCATAGGAGATACATCTGATATCCAAGTTTCAGTAAATTTTATCATGTCAAAATTTTTAGTCATTATTTTCCTCCTAATTTCCTCCAACACAGTGATAATTGATTTGTGCCTAGGAGCTAATATCTAAGAATTAAAAGTCTTGCACATGTTGTTTTTTACAATATCACACTTTGCATGCTATTTAAAATATGCCCTACACCATGTTTCTTTTTTATATTTTAATAAATATCCATAGATATCCTTACCTTCCTTACCAAGCTTGCCAAACTTACCAAGTTTATCCATCTCCTCCTTGAACTTCACCAGATAACTTGATTTAGCACATCTCTAAAATTGCTTTGTCCTCTCCTCTCCTTTCCACTTTTGATGCTAATTGAACCAGATATGTCTAGCACACATTCTATATTCACAGTTAGGTAAAAGCTCAAGTATAGTTGGAACAAGTCCCTACAAAGCAAAATAAGATCATAGTTAATAAATAGGCCTAATTAATATCATAAGTAAATACAATTAGATTTAGAACATATGAAAAATCTCAACTGAAATAAATTTATTTAGCTTCTGCATATCTGACATTACAGTAAGCCCCTCTCCAGTTCCTAATTGAAGGTCTTCTATCAAGTAGTTAACAAAAAAACTTCAGCTATGCTTTGTCTCTTGGTCTATAACTGCCCAGGCAATTGGAAACATTTGTTGGTTCTTATTTATGCCAACTGCAACTAATAACTCACCCTTATAAGTACCCTTCAGGAAACAACCATCAAATCCAATGATTTTTCTACACCCTTCTAACCAACTCCTTCTCAAAGTATCAAAGCACACATAAAAATAAACAAATAAATATTTTCCAGGCTCAGATTCTCTATCAGTTCTTACCCAACATGAGCTGTCAAGATTAGTTTCTTTGATTTGATCAGCATAATCACACAACCTAGCAAAATTCATACTCCAGTCACCCATAAAATCTTTCATAACTATTTGTTTTGCCCTGTGACAGATTATTCTACCCACATACAAACCTAATTTATCCCTACAAAGTTCCTGCATTTCCCACATCTTCATATAAAGTTGTTTAGTAAGTTCATCCTTCAATTTATTTGCAATAAACTTAGATGTACACATATCTTGTTTCTGTTTGAGGTCATGCATTTATGCACGGGATGACAATTTTTCACCATAAAATCACCTGAATCTCTATCAAGTACCCCATACAATAACCACTTACATCTCTTGTCTTTACATGTTGCCCTCGCCCTTTTCTTTTTATTAAGTCTTAGTTTTAACTTGACTTTGCATTTAATAGCATTCTTTACCACAGCCTCTCTAAATTCTTTAACACTCTCAAATATCATCTCAAGCTCAAATATATACACTCCACATTCATTATCATACCTTAACTTTATATTTCTTCTTCTACCAGGTAGATCTACACCAGCAACAGCTTCAAGATCTAACTCATCTTTATTGTCATCACTATCTGCCTATGAACTGTTAATATAGTCCTCATCACCCCCTAATCTTCACGCATATCTAGCAGTTTTGTTTCTTCCAATGTTTTCAAAGCCTCTATCAATTCCAACCTCTCCCAAAGGTATTTCATTCTTGGCAATAGGTTTTTTTCTTTGCTGTTTGTTCCTTTTTTTACTCCTCTTTTCATCCTTAACAGATCTTAGCTCTTCATCCACTTTTGAATCATCTTCTTTTGGAATACCTTCTTCATTTGAGTCAAAATTACTTTCAACAACTGTTTCAACACCATCTAAATGTTCCTCAACATATTATTCAGTTTCATCAACTATATCAACATCAACATCAATTCTTTCACTTGCTTCACTAAATTCTTCATCCACTTAAATTGATATTTTCTAAATTTTCCGTCTCACCAAGGTCTTTCTCAACATCATGGTCAGTATTTATATCACCAACATTTGTTGCCGTAGCTCCACCAGACACATTACTTCTTTCACCTATTTCTGGCCCAGTTAATAAATTTGTCATGCCCACATCTTCCTCCGCTACTTCTGCCTCATTCACCACGTGCACCACATATAAACCCACCATTTCTCATGTCTTTCACAATTTCGAATAAATATGCATCAAATTCAACTGGTAGCAAGTCATTAGTTTTTGAATCTTTATAATAGAATCCTCCCACAGTGAGATACCCCAAATCCTTAGAATAAAAAAACAGCTCAAACATAGAGAAATGGTTCTTATCAATATTAAAAACTTCTACAAGTTCCTTTTCTCCAACATACGATGTGTCCTGCCCATTTTTGATAAATGAACCCCCTTAATGAAAGCGCGTCTTCATGTAGTCATCCATAAGATTCCCTAAAAAAAACTCTAAACTATTTTAACAAAAGCTGACATAATATTTCAAAGGAAATTCCCAAAAAAGATCCTACCTTTAAAGAGAACTTTGAAAACTAAATTTTAACAATGGACACTACATAAAAGACGAAGAAAATACCTCTTGAGTCATATACTCTCAATAACACTAGAATTTAGCATATTTCAGAATCATCAAGTAGAATCTTAGCCTAGAATCTTCAATCAGATGTGAGAATCAAGTTGAAACAATAGACTAACTTATATTCCTTCAATGATAATTGAGAGAATGGACGAATAATGATATGATTTCAGTTATAAATTTCTGAAAATGGATTGAAAATCGAGTGACAATCCAAGGAAATCGATTGACAATTAAGGGAGACTCTAGGGTTTTTTAGTCCTAAAATCTAGTAACTGTCGTGTGAGAATGGATGAGAATGGATGAGTGTTGTGGCATATATGTGGCATTTACGTGGCAATTTTTCCACATCATGCACTTAACAAACATGCATTTGTTTAAATGTAAGATCTGAACAAGTTTTGGGCTTATTATGTCCGATAGAAATGATATTGTACATAGTATTGTGTTCAATCGGGACGAGGCTGCGGGCTTTTACCTTATTTCAGGTGGGTTAGTGCGTATCTGTTCGGGCGGAGGCGGACAATGAAAAGACAGAAAGGAGCGAATGATGCATGGCGAAAGGGGGCATTGGAATGGTCTTAGCTCCTGAATATTCAGACAATAAAAAGAAAAACGGAAAAGGAGCTGAAAGCCACTTGACTCTAAGGAAAGGGGTACTTTTCTTAATGCTTTTGTGGAAGGTTGAACCCAACGAGCAAAATGAAATGGAGCGAGTAGTATGAAGCTACGTCTTCCTATTCAGATATTGGTCTTTTCCGCTTGAGATAGCTCTTACGGGGGCATCCGAGCGTAGGGATCAGGGCGGACGATTTTAAAGCAGACTCCCCATTCATTAGATAGAGAAGATCACCAAGGTTTCGCGATCCGCTGACTCTCACCGCATACGGCTCGCACAAAGACTCCTAAATCCATCCCGAGCCCTTTCTTCCACCTCTCCTCTCCAATCTGGGGCGGATGCCTCCTAAAGAGTAACGGAGGTGTGCGAAGGTAGGCTCAAGCTAAGATTCTGCTCGTGAGCGTAATGGTATAAGCCTGCCTGACTGTGAGACCGACTGGTCGACCCTCGTATCTCGGTCACTTTTACTTTTTCGTTATTTTGTAATCCCTAGGGTATGATACCTTATAGCTTCACAGTTACAAGTCATTTTCTCATTACTTTGGATCTCTCATTTTCGATTTTTATGCAGTAAACCCCCTACGAGCGGTCGTCCGTCGTCCTAAAGTAGTCCCCGCGAAGCTTTACTTAAAGCTCACGAGATAATTCGTTTACAAAATATTGTAAATCAATTGTCTAATGTATTTGTTGACCCTATGTCAAGGGAGGTCTATGAAGTTCTTCCAAAATTTAAGGATAGGTAACATAGACACGTTTTTCTTTTTCTTTTTTTGCCCTCCTCCCCAAAAGTCCAATCTTTTTGTTCCTTTGGTGAATCAAACCACAACCTACCCCGAGTTGAAGAGTGCTTACCGAGCAACCCCACCAAGTAATTCGATCCTAGCCAATTAATGTAACGGCATTTTTGGAATTTAAAGCTACTGCTTACCAATTGATACAAGGAGATGCACCAACAGTTATTACATCAAACGAGTGAGTAATATCAGGAACAAGCGGAAGCAACTCATTGCATCAGAACAAAGAAAAGGATACAGCTTCAAGCACGCACGCACGCACTGATACCAACAAACACCCCTTATGCAGCGAACCGCCTCATCACTCAGCTCGGAAAAAAGTGGTGGTTACACATTGATCAAAAAACGAAAGGTGTATCTTGAACTACGAGTAGTTGGAGTACTTAATAACAAGTAGAATCTACTCAAAATAGTGAAAGACGCGCAATCAAGGTACCACAGCCATCCACTGGACAGGCCTGCCCTGGACAGCAAAGGTTAAGAGTAGCAAGTGTCCTTAAAAGTTTCACTTTTTTCCTCCTCCCAACATCATTCCACAATAGGAGCAATCCAATTGCAATAGAACTGCATGAGACTAGAAAATCAGGTTTACCAGAGACAGCAGGACGTTCAAGTAAATTAAAAGTCGTCATCTTTGAAGTTTACAGCAAGATCCCAGTAATGAGGAACCCCAGCATCAGCAAATACTTTACGAGCAGCAGCCTCAGTCCTGCAGTCATAAACAAAAAACCTATTGAAGCTTGATTTAGCAACACTCCCTTGCCAGACCAACACACACTTGTTGAGAGGCTTATCTTCATCTTCACCTCCATCTTCACCTTCATCATCTTCTTTCTTACCAGCAGCTGCCCAATCAATTCTTCTAAGCATAAGTTTCCCATATCGCTTGATTGATTTTTTCCCACCTTCAACAACAACAACACTAATACCTTCTGAGATCACTGCACACCCGGTCAGGCGATTCTCTTGTGCATTAACATCTACCTTGAAGCGTGTTTGTGGGTGGGAGAGGTCATTAATTTTGTATACTGAAACCATAGTCTCCAAAGCGATATTTGGGTCATCAAAAAGCTTCCTCTCTTTCTTCTCACGACGCTCGTCAGGAGTAAGCTTACGAGCGACGTTCCTGTCCACATGAGCCTGCTCACGTTCAGCTGCAGCACTTCTAATCTCCATTTCAAGCTTTGTAGGATCCTGTGTGGCTTCTGAGCCAAGAACTTTCATTAGATTGCTCATTTTAACTTTCGGCTTTGGTGGTTCTACCAGGCCTTGTCGTATCATTTCTTGTCTTTCTTTTTCCCTGGCCAGTCTTCGCTGGGTTCGAAGCTTCTTTTGCTCCTTTTTGGTTAGTTTCAATGGTTGGGGAGGTGGTGGAGCTGGTTCAGCAGGAGGCTCAATAGGGCGAGGGTGTTCAACATATATGGTGATCTTTTCAATCTTCAACTGTTCGTTAGTTACGTTACCATCAACTACATCACCATAAGTACCAGATCGTAACAGAGGAGCATCCCTGGCAGGTCAAGGCAAGAAAATAAGGATAAGCACAAACGGAATTTCAAGGAAAGAAACAGACTACTACAAGACACAAAAAAAAACTTAAGGTCTAGTAAATATTTCATTATTTTTCAGCTCCAGAAGTTTATAACAGGTTAAGCATAGGTAACAGATACAACAAACCAAAGAGGCTTGCCACATCAAAAGTATATTACGATCCACATCACAGGTACTCGTGTAGAGTGTTCTGCAAAAAGATATTGCCAGAGAGAGGAAAGTTGCATTACGTATGTTCTTTATGTACTCCATATCTTGGTGAATCATAGATAGACAGATCACAGAAGCAAATCGGGATCTACCACCTACCAAGTTGCTCTCCTTTTACAGTTAACATCAAGACCACCAATTCAAGCTCCCAGGTCATACTGACACTCTGGCCCCAACAATGAGAACTCAGGAGACATACAAAAGTGTACAAGAAAGCAAAACCATGTCGACATTGAAAAAACATTTAGATTAACTTACCACCACTCAACTTCAGGAATAGGTTCCTTCTGTTTTTCCTTGGTGATAACCCTTTCCGATACCTCAATGAGATTGGGATTTATGTCAGGCTCTGCTTTAGCCTTGGTCAACTGTGCTTGCTTTGCCTTTAGCTCTTTGGCTCTTGCTTCACCAAATTGGCTCTAAATACAAATGTTGCAACATGATCAACACTAGTATAGGAAGCAACAAGAAAAGAGAAGAGAGTACTGAAGGAAAACAAACAACAGCAGCAGCAACCATAAAAAAGGGCAGCCCGGTGCATGAAGCATTCCGTGCTCACGCAGGACCCGAAGAAGGGTCGTGCCCCAACAGCAGCAGCAGCCATAACAAGAAAAATTAAGTACCTTCAACTTGATTATTTCTGCATCTCTGGACCATTTGCCTTCCTCCACAAATTGAAATGTCATCCTCTTGGGCCTCAAAATCTTGTTCTTGTCAATGCCCATGCTCAGATCAAAATGGGGATTTTTCTCAGGATCAACCTCAAATTCAGGTTTGAGAATTTGAAATGCTTCTTGTTTTTTTTTATTGATGTTCACCTGCACATATGCTCCAGGTTAAACACAGAAATTCAAATAAAATATAAAAACTGATCAAGGGCAGCCAGAACAAAAATGAGCCTTACCTTAAGGGTGCTAGATGGCTTAGGCATATTGACAATATTTCCCTGCTCATCGATTTCCCTGCCTAGGGCATCCAATCGAAGAACAGGGGCTTTTGCAGGCTTTGGTTGAAGGGTAACCTCTGGTGGCATTTGCCCAGGAAACATGTTTATGAGGGGAGCAAACTCTGGGTCCTGTCGGAATCCCATCTTAGCAGCAAGCTCCTGTGCACGCTTCACCGCTTCATATTTTTGTGCTGTGAGCCCCACAAGATGAGGCAAACCACTGGGTGGTGGATTTGTAGAAGCAGCAGCAGCCAAAATTGATGTACTTGGTGCTGAACCAGGAGTTTGCAACACCCCTGCATCCAAAGATGCAGCTGAAGTAGGAAAAATCCCTGCATTAGCCGAAGGTTGAAGACTCTCCTTGGGTCCCACCGGTGGAAGTCCCTCTCTCGTAAAGTTGGAACCCTTGTTCTTGTTTAGCTACATGATCAAAATGAGCACAGTTACAAAGACTATGAGAGCTTTCACAAATAGCAAAGTGCGAACTCTAATCTTCCCTTTATACCATTTTGCTATCCCACCCCCCAATCCATCCTCGCACAACGGAACCAGGATGGGGAGCAAAAGAGATACCACAACCAAAAAGAAAAACAGCATGCAGAACTGAAATGTGCTAGATATTCATATGTAGCAACTTACTGCAGGTATCTTCTTAAGCTTTTCAGCTAACTCCTTTCGCATTTGTAGAGCTCTCTTCGCTTTTGCTAAAGCATCAAGGGATAAGCTCCCACCCTTGCCAGCACCAGAAGCTGTCCCATCTGTACTAGATTTCCCAGGAACCTGATGAGACCCGTTAATATTAACTCCCTTATTTTCATTTGTGGAAAGCAAAGATACCTTGGTAGCTGGAGAATCACCATGAGCCAAGCAGTTATCAGGCAAAGTCCTTGATGCATTGTATGATCCCATTGTGACAACCTGAAAAGTAAGGTCACGGAAAAAATCAGGACAAAAATCCCACAGAGCACTAAAGTGTCACACACTGAGAAAGTATAGAAACGCGATGCTCATCTCAAGATACAGTAATTAAAATGCACAGGACTTCTCAATCGGAAGGAAAAAACATACAAAAAAAAAAGCAAAGACATGGGCAAGTCAAATAAGCTATCTAAATCTCCAAGGTTAAAGACTTGGCCCCCCAGCAGAGCATTTTAATAATTCCATGCGACAATATGACGAAAGAATTTTATCAACCGAATTTCTTAATCTGAAGCGAACCTTTAGAACAGCGGTATTTTAAGAGCGCAAAAAAGAGACTGGGCCCCGCTTTGCTTAAAGCGCGAAGCCCAAAACGAAGACCTCTTTTAAAAGAAGACCAAAATAAACCTTGCACATACACAATATATATAATCGCAATTTAAAAACTAAAAACTAGATGGCAAAATATTCCCCCATAGGTATAAATGGATCAACATCCTACTCTTCTACAAGGTAATCAAAATCAATTCGGGAAGACTTGTAGCAACTTTTTTTCCCTTCCTATGTCCTTAGGCCATAAATGTTCTCCTCAACCTAAGTAAAATCAGAATCTCAACTAAATACTTCATCTTCATGATTTTAAGGGACTCCACTTACCCATCATTAGCCTCATCAATATTGTCCAAAGAAATTTGATCCTTTGAAGCCTCAACGTTTTATTGTATTTAATGAACACTGGATCATTGAGACGCTTTAAGGTTGTGGCAAGTAATTATGCAACATCCCAACCCCTTGTTTTGGATAATTGCATCATGCTCCTTGATCTGGGATTTCTCATAGTCATATATGGTTTTTGGACTTGCTGGGATGGTTTGGGTTGGGATCTGAGGAGCTTGGGTGAGTTTTGGACAAGAAGTCACACTTCAACATGTTGTAGATTTATTTTGTCTAACTGCAGAAATGGCCACACAATTGTGGGTTGCAATTGTGAAAACAAATATGCAATTGCGAGCCACCCAGATTGTGGCATGTTGCATTGCGAGCCAGTAGCTGCAATCGTGAGATAGCCATTGGAATTGCAGAAATGGTTGTATATAAAAGGGGTTGTTTCCAAAAATTTTGACATTTCAACACAATTTTGGATGACCTAGGCTACGGATGAAGGTGTTTTCGACTTGGAACAGACATATAACTTTGAGGTAACGTTTCTACACCAAACCCTAGCAATTATACATGATTCTATACTAGATTTTGTCATCAAAACTATGAAATTGGAGGTTTTGGGTCTAAGCCCTAGAAACATCAAACTGAGGATTTGAACATCAATAAGAAGTCGAATTAGAAATCTTATTGTAGATTTGGACTTGTAGGGTTATGGGTAACCCAAAAACGTAATTTATTTCAGAGTTCAACCACAAATCTCAGGCTTGTCTTTTTGGGTTAACTTTAACTCTAACCTAATCTAGAAATATGGAATTGACATCAATGGATTCGTCTAACCTTGTAGAGTATTCTTTAGATCGGGCTTATTTGGAGGATTCAGGACGAGGAAAGGCAGATCAAGACAATTGAGACCAACTTTGAACCTAGATAAGTTTAAAGGCTTTGACCTTAATGAGAAAAGTTTCCCAAATTGATATCCTTTTGCACATACTATGTATATGGAGGTACTGTATATGTAAAGTGCCCGGCATATATGCGGATACCAGAGTTGTAAATACTATACGGAATATAGGCTGTTGTAAACATATGTGCTACTTTTTGAGTCATCACTATTTTGAGCACCCTATCATGCTAGGATAATGTTTTAGGCGTAGTATTTCATGTTAGTTGTCAGTCATGCATTGTATATATGCATTAATTGCATGTTTGTTGTCACACCTAGACGTGCGGCGTGTGGATATGGACTCGTCCCTCATGAATCATTGTATAACTCGAGTACCTTGGGCAGTGTGTGCGCAAATGTAGTGTTGGGAGCCTAGTGTTGAATAAAACTATAAAAGTGGAGTCTTCATCATCCATATTTGATTCTTAACTCGTGATTTATGCATCTCATATATGGCGTTGTGTGCATATTTGAGTATGTTATATCTACGCATATCTTTGATGTTCTAAGCTTATTCTCTATCAATATATATATCCACTATACAAGTTGTTTAAGTGAGTATTTCCAGTCCAACCCTCACCACTACCTTGTTGGGGTGATGGATGATACTTACTGAGTACGTTTTAGTGTACTCATACTGCACTTGAAACACTCTGTGAAGATACTGATTCGTGTTCCAGCAGATCCCAGGAGTGACAAAGAGCTAACTAGAGAATTTAGTGCTGAGCCACTAGGCATATTTCGCAGCGCCTTGGAGTTCCCCTCTATCTTGATATCTTTCCTATTTGTCCTTCCGGTAGTACTTGTATTATGAGGCTGATGTATTATTAGTCCATTAGACCCTCCTGACTTGTGACACCAGCTCTTGGGAGTTATTTTAAACATTTTCGCACTATTTTGGTTTCAAACTTATGCTCTTACGGTATTTACATGCTTTCGAACTTATTCATGTCTTTTGGGTGATTAAAAGGAAATTGTATGCTTATGTTCACATAATAAGTTTGGGTTAGTCATCATGGCTTAGGCAAATTGGCTCAGGACAAAGTGTTATTAAAGCTCTAGGTTCCTAGATCTTGCAAGTCATGACTAGTCTTGAGGATTGACACGGAGACATATATATGTATCTTTGAGAAATAAATTCTCTTATTTCTCTCTTGATCATGTGATACTTGTTTCATCTCACAGTTTGAAATTTTCTGTTGTATTATCTCACAAAGGCGAGAACACATTTTACTGCGTCAGAAGCACGAGGGGCAATATCGAATGTTGGGCCACTACCGAAGGCAAGAGCAAGCCAAGCAGACTACTAGTATACATACCAACGCTCGCACTGTGGATCAGACTAGAGCAGAGCACCTGCAGTTAGGGCTGCGTATCGATCGATTCAGTCCTGAAAATTATCGATTCTATGTATCGGTTATCAATTTGTTGACATGTTAAACTTTTAAAGAACCGTTAAGATATCGGTTAATCGGTTATGATTGTTATTTGTTCGGTTATCAGGTTAACCGTTAAAATCTCACACGAAAAATCTTACAAGTCATAAGTATGTTTAGCTAAAAAAAGTGGGTAAAAAAGGAAAGAGCATATAGAACTAGCAGTAAAAAAGAGAAAGAGCATAGAGAACTAGTCCAACTAAAGCAATCAACTTTAATTTAGATTTGAATAACATCATCTTTACTTTTCATCGACACAAGATTCATCTTCTTGCTAGGATACCTTATATATTTAAGGCTAAATTGCAATTTAATAAATCATTATCGGGTTATTGGTTCACCCGATAAAAAAAATGGTCAAACCGATAGCCAGAGCAATAACCCAATAAATTGGAACAGTAAACCGATAATTAAACCGTTAAACCAATAACCAAAATTATTAATCCAATAGCCCAAATATCGATTCGGGTTATTGGTTTAACCCGTTGTTTGCACAACCCTACCTGCAGTTTCTGTTGATCCACCTATTGCTCAAGAGGTGTATCAGGCACCTGAGAGCTTTATTGCTACGCATGTACTTAGGACACTTTGGTTTGTATCTTAGGACCGCACCTATAGTTCCGGTTGGTTCACAAACTTAGGGTGGTATAAGAGCAGGGATCCAACCACACATACTCTGGTGCAACAGGAGGCACAACTCCTAGAGTATAATCTACTATGGCACCACCACCTAGCACCTGGTATTGCACCATTGCCTACTGTGGTACCTCCACCCGCAATTTGAGCTCCTATGCCTGAGGACGAGCATGATAAGATGTACAGGTTCCAAAAGATGCACCATCCTCCCTTCAAGGTGAAGGGACAATGACTGATATTCAAGACTTCTTAGATAGCAATGCAAAGATATTGTCTCCTTTGGGTTTACTTGAGAGCCATGGGGTTGAATTCACACAGGGAATGTAGCATTATGGTGAAGATCATACAAGAGGGGAGATCGGTTGACTTACCTCCTCTCACTTGGGCTCAGTTCGAGCAGATGTTCTTGGAGAGGTTTATTTTAAATGATGACCTGCACAAGCAATTCCAGTAGTTTCGTCAAGGTTCTAAGACTGTGAGTATGAGATGAGGTACACAGAATTGTCCCATTATGTTACCATCTTGCTACCACATAGAAGAAGGTGAAGAGGTTCACTGATTACTTCAGGTATAGCTATAGAGTGAACCTGGCATAAGAGGTTAAGTTTGCCACTTCCTACATACCGGTTGTGAAATGGCCACCGAATTGAAGATGTTCGCAGGTAGGAGAGAGAGGAACTCAAGGGCAAGAGGCCCTGCAACTCTAGTGTTTTTATAGGTTTTTGAAGGGAAAGGATTTGTTGATAAAGGCCCATCTAGGCTAGTGCACTCGGCTCTGTAGATAGCTCTATAGATGTCTCAAAGCGTACCCCAAGATATGGTGCATATAGTGCTCCTATGGGTTATCAAGGGCAACCTCAGCAGTCACGTCGGGAAAGGTCTACTTCCAAGCTTACTATGAGTGTGGGGAGTTGGGGCATATATTCAGAGGTTTTGTCCCAGACTACAGATAGGTTTTACAACTCAACCTCTGACTATTTCTGCAACACCACAACCAACTCGGGATGCTCCACAACCTACTAGAAGCAGTTCTCAAGCAAGTAGAGGATGCGGTAGAGATAGAGTTCAAACTAGGACTGTCAGGCCCTTTGTATACATTTGCTAGTAGACTTGAACAATGTGGCATCAAACACAATCATCACAAGTATTGTTTCGATTTGTCATCAAGATGCTCTTGTGTTATTTGATTCGAGTTCTACTTATTCATGTGTCATTGTACTGCCATGCCAACAATGTAGCTTTGGCTATCCTAGGCGTGCCTAGTGAGGTTTGGAGGGGAGTATGTAAATCCCTAGAACAAAGTAAATTCGTTCATAAAGGCACATCGTATGATGGGTAAAGGTTGTCTAGCCTATCTTGCTTATGCTCGAGACATTAACGTGGAGTCCCCTACTATTGACACAGTACCTTCGTTAGGAAATTCTCTAATGTATTCCCTACAGATTTGTCGGCTATTCCACATGATAGTGATATCAACTTTGGTCTTGATTTAGTACCGAACACAACTCATTTCTATTATGCCTTATGGGAGGGCGCCTGCCAAGTTGACAGAACAGTTGCAAAGCTCAACAAGAAAAAGGTTTATTAGACCAAGTGACTTGCCTTAGGGTGCTCCTGACTTATTAGTCAAGAAGAACGGCGCAATGTGCATGTGTATTGATTAAAGAAAGTTGAACAAAGTCAGCATAACAAACAAATATCCTTTGCCTAGCCTTGTTGATCTATTTGATCAATTAATGGTGACATGGCCTTCTCAAAGAACGACTAGAGATCGGGATATCACGAGTTGAAGATTAGAGCTTTCGATAGTCCAAGATAACTTTCAATTCTCGCCATGCCAAACACATTGTTTGATGAACTAGTGTTCAAATCGTACTTGGATTCCTTCATATTGTGTTCATTGATGAGAATGTACTCTCGTAGCAGGGGAGAAAACGCAACACCTATGCCAAGTTCTCCAAATGTGAATTTTAGTTGAATTCAATATCCTTCTTGGGTCATATGGTGTCTAGAGAGAGTATTAAAATTGATTCTAACAAAAATGAAGTGGTTTAGAGTTGACCTAGACCTACCATGTCTACTGAGATTTAGAGTTTCTTAAACCTGACAGGTTACTACAGGTGGTTTGTAGAGGGATTTTCCTCCATAGCAGTTCCTTTGATCTGTTTGACACAAAAGGGTGTAGTGTTTAGGTGGTCGCATGAGCATGAGAAGAGTTTTCAAAATCTCAAGGCCATATTGACCACAACGTCAACCTTGACTTTGCCAACAAAATCCGAGGGATTTACTATGTACTATAGTGTTTCATGCATTAGGCTTGGGTATGTATTGATGCAAAATGGCAAAGTGATTGCATATTCCTCGAGACAACTGAAGGCGAACAAAAAAAACTCTTTCACTCATGATTTAGAGTTAGAGGCAGTGGTATTTGCATAAAGATTTAGAGACATTACTTGTGCAGTATGCAATGTGAGGTATACAAGAATCGTCAGTTCGTCACATCCTACGGTACATATTCAAGCAGGACTTGAATTTGAGGCAGCACATGTGGCTTAAGTTGCTTAAGGATTATGATATCATTATCCTATATTATTTAGGCAAAGCTAATGTAATGGCGAATGTCTTGAGTCGAAAGTCAACTAGTATGGGTAGCTTGACACTTTTATCAGTTGAGGATCATCCTTTCGCCAAGGATATTCAAACTATGGCCAACACATTTGTGAAATTGGATATTTCTAAGCCTAGCAAGATTCTTGCTTGTGTGGTTGCTCAATCGTCTATTGAGCTAATAAAAGCTCACCAATACGACGGTCGTCATTAGCTTGAGCTTAGAGACATGATATAGCAAGGGGGTGCTACTAAGGTGATTATTGATGAGATCAGTTGTGGCTTCAAGACCCGATCTGTGTGCCTAATGTTGTTGACTAGGCAATTGATACTTGACGATGCTCGCAATTCCCGACATCCTATTCATCCAGGGGGTTACAAAGATGTATAGTAACTTGAAACAACACTATTAATGGCGTCGGATGAAGGACATTGTTGGACATATCTTATGGTGTTTGAATTACCAACTGGGCAAATATGAGCATAAAAACCGAGTGACTTGACTAAGAAGATGGTTATACTTGAGTGAAAGTGGAAACACATTAATACCGGCGAAGAAGAAGAAAAAGTAGAAAAAAATTACCCGGCCAATTCATACCATAGGCAGGTCTTACAGATGAAGATAGCTGAGGAAAAAATTTGAACCTTGGTTGAACATTAAACCTATAGAGATGATGAAAAGATAATGAAGTCGATGAATTGGAACCTATATCTATAAATGCTAAAGAATGCTCTTCAACTTTTTTCTTAAACAAGTTCAAACTTCCTTTTTCTTCCAATTAGGTCTCTTTTTTTAAAGCAAAAATAAAGCGAACACTTCTGACTACCCACACTTCAGGCCATGAAACGATAGTTTCACTGATGACCCCTTGCTTCACAGCCTTAAAGCGCAATATGCTTGCTTCGGTTCATTGTGCTCGCTCCCTAGAATATCACCTCTGTGTGAATAGGAGATGACAAGTTCAAGTCATGAAAACAACTTATCAAGGTAAAGACTACTTACAAGACAAAATGTAATCTAACCCTTCTCAAGAACCCATATATATAGGGTGTTAAGTGCTCTAAGTAGTCCTCTATTTCATCCTCTGGAACAGAAACAAACATCGAAAAACCAAGGGGCCTACCTATCACGCTTTACTAGCAATTACTTGAAATACATTGGTTAACCAATAGGGGATAAAGAGTGGGTTAAAAAGAGTTCCTTTGCACTCAAGGGCCCATCTACATCATACCAGTGGAAATTTGTACACGCCTTTGTTACCTTTGGGAAGCATACACTGCAAAATTGTCTACCTAAGACTTCATTTTCACACTTTAACTCTCCATTTTGATTTTCATTTTCAATATAGATAACCATTCTTTTATTGGAAAATTAAACATGTCTAGAACATTATTACTCTAACAAAGACACACGTAGTGGTGGCAAATGAGTGGGTTGTGTCGAATTTGGTCAGATTGAAAATAGGTTTGAACAAAAATGGATCAAAAACCCAACCCACTCATACTTCATGCGGGTTAAAAACGGGTTGAGTGCTTAATAAGCCAGTTGAAATGGGTTAGCCCATATTATATAGGTGTTCTAGGAAAATTAGTTGATTTAGAAATTTTCACCAAAAATGATTATGGCTTGGCATCTTCCAAGAAAATGAAAACAAGAAAAATGAATACAAACAACAACATCCCCAATGTAAGCCCGCAAATAAAGTTTGAAAAGGTCGGTGAGTACGCAGCCTTACCCCTGCCATGTGAAGGTAGAGAGGTTGTTCCCAAGAAACTCTCGACGACATGAAAAATGCATAAATAAAATAAAAGATTAGATCAAGTTTTTGTTATCTTTCTTTCTACAAGCTTTTTCGTATTTTTCAGCAAGTATTTAAGACCCACATGAAATGGATCCGTTGTCAATTTTAAGTGACTAAAGAGAATTTATGGGGGATTTCTTCTAACTTTCTTTTAAATAATCAGATTATTATAATGTTGCTTGTTTCCGGTTCATTGAACTGATAACGTGAGTCTCATTCTTTACCACTTTACTTCATATGATTTCTCCGACCATTCACAAATCAATGGTATTTTGTTTTATCTTTGAGATCAAACTCTAGCAAAAGCTGAACATCTTCACCTCCAGAGATCCTTAACCCAACAACTTATAGAGAAACCATATTTGACCCGTTTTGAACCCATTTTATCATGGATTTAACCCATATTTTAAATGGGCGGGTTGACTACAGGCGGGCAGGTTAGACAAATTTGGGTTAAAATTGCCACCACTAGACGCACCACAAATATTGTGCATAAGAAAAATAACATGCAAGAATGAATGATAACAATATCTTCCGAAGAAACAGGTCAAAATAAGGGATGATAGGGATTGAAAACCAGATAGTAGAGATGGTTAATATATGCAGGTAGTCTTGTTCTTGGAGCCTGCAGTTGAAGTTTAAAAAGCTGTCTAATTTCAATCATGCTCCAAAGTTATCCATCAAATAACGAGAACAAAAGGTAGTAGCTCTCAACAGAGAGAGCATCATTGTGCAAAGGCATAACATAAGTAATATTTGAACTATACAAACAACTCATACAACATCATGAAAATGAATATAGTCATCTAATAAGCAAGAGTTATATAAAATACATAAAGCGAGCCAGCATCCAAGGGATCAATGAAGTTGGAATGTGAACCATGGAAGACCGGGGTTTGAATATCAAAAAGGTCAAAAGGCCAGGTAATTTTTTTTTCTCACCTGCCTGAGCCGTAGAGGCCATAATAGAAAATACATTTACTGGATGCAAGTACCATGTAGAATAGATGAGGTGAACACCACAGTTGTCAAAAACATATATGGCAGCAAGAAATAAGCAAAATAACTCAAATTGATGAAACACACCTTAGCAATGGAACCAACAGCATCATCGTGGCCACTATCAGTTGGCTCCTCCTTTGGCTCTTTCTTGAAAGTTTTCATTTCAAATCCACTTCCCCTCCTCTCTTCATCAACTTCCACATCCTCCTCCTTTGCTTTATCCTCAAACCTCCTTCTCTCTCTTCTCTCATCCTCCTTATCCCTCCAATCTCCATCATCAATTCTCTGCTTCTCCCTACCATTCTCATCCTCAAGCCTCCTCTTCTCCTTCTTGTTGTCAGAAACTCTAGCTCTCTTCTCATCCCCATTGTTTCTATCCACACTTTCTGCTCGGTCTTTCCTCTTATGCAAATTCTTTTTCTCAGATTCCTCCTTCCTATCGTGATAATGAGCTCTGTCTCGGCTTCCCTCTCTCTCAGATCGGTGGTGCCCGTCTTCGGATCGATGTTTGGAACGATGGTGCTGATGGCGGTGGTCATCTTCATAGTGCTTATCCTTAGAGCTACGGTGCTTGTCTCTGTAATCCCTGCTTGATTTCTCTTTCTCAGAAGCTCTATCCATCTCGGGAAACTACTCTGAGATTTCTGATAACCTTTTCTCTTGCTTGGGATTTTCCAATTTCCAGTTCGTAGACGAGAGATACACAGCAAGAGATCTTGGATACGATTAGGGTACCGACGCACAGTTTATCTTTCGTGAATCGGTATGGATGATCCGACGGGTCGGGTTTTAAGGACCCCTTCACATAAAATAGATTACAAATATCTTCTATTTATCTTTTAATCTAGAAATATCTTTGAGTCACGTGGTCTATTATAATTTATCACACGTATTATTTAATTTAAAAATTAAATTTTCATATTTTTAAAACATAAACTGCCTCTAAAGTCCTGACTCGTTTCTTTTAATCTAAAATTTATTTCCTGTAAGACTTAGTTACAATAAAGTTATAAATATTTTTCTTATTCCCGCAAGTAGGAGAATAGGGATAAAACATGTATAAAAAATTCATACGAAAAAGCTTCGAGATGTGTTGCCCTTCGAGTCTTAATTTACTATAAATAAAATTAAGTGTCATGATCCAAATTTAACTCTGACGCAACAAGCATTTTATACAAGTACACCATATTAGAAGTGCTTTATAAAGATAGTATGATTCAACGTATTAACCCTTTATTTCTAACTAAGTCAATTATGTACACTTAAGTTTAAGAAATAAGTCTATGAAAAAATCAATTATAATAAATCAAAATGACAAATATGATTCATCTAAACATGATAATATGGCCCACTAGATCAAGAAATGACTTATACATTGTAACATGTTTGAGCATGTGTTATTTTTGTTGTTTATTGTGAATGTTGTGATTGCGTGTGTGTTATGTTTGTGGTCTTGTGGTTTGTGGATACCCGACACACGAGAGTGTTTTCGGTCGAGGAGTTGAGCCCAAGGAGCGAAAGGACCTACGGCCTACGGGGTTGAGAATGATATCCTCTGTAATGTCGAGTTGAGACATGATTCGAGAGTGGTCTGACATATCTGAGCCTTTCCGGGATCGCGATTGGTTCTCCCAAATGGATTGAGCTCTGCTAACTATGCGTAGCCGAGAGAGGGTTCGGTTGTGTTTAATTGATTATGTTGATTAACTGGTGTTTACTTGTGATTTGTTTGGCATTATATTGTGGTTGTTGCTTGTTTTATCTGCTATCTGATAGCAGTGGATACTGGATGTTGGTTGGTGTTAGCTAAGGCCATTGAGAGGTCTAAAGGTGATGACAAGTGAGTTGTGTCGGCTAGGTGTCGTGGTTGTTGTTTACTTTTTGGACTTGTCGGGCTTATGGGGGCCAGGTAAGTTCTGTTTGTGTGTGTACTTCTACTTTTCAGGCTTATGGGGGTCAGGTTGGTCCTATGTGTTTACTTAAGTTGAGTTCTCCTTCTACGATATCCAATATGGATCTCTAATATGAGTCTTTCAGTTATTTCTGTCTTTCATACTCGGTATATTATTGTACCGACGCCCTAGTCGGAGGCGCTGCATTCATGCCTACAGGTGTTAGAGGACTGGTAGATCGAGTTATTGGTTGCTGAGTGGAGTTCCAGCTAAGTCAGTGTTCTTCAGGTCTTTCGGAGTTGCCAGAGGTTTATGGGGAGTTCGTGGCCCTATCCCGGACAGTTGATTTATATTGTATTCTTAGAGGCTCGTAGACGTATGTTGTGGGTGTAGTGTCATTGTTGCAGGCTAGGTCGGCCTTGTTGTATAGATCGTTTTCCATTTTGTGGCCTTGACAGCCTATTTGTATTTATTTTTTGTTGGCCAGGTGATCCAACTTCGGCTATAGTCTATCGTCTTATTCTGATTTTATATTTGTTGTGTTGCCGAACCTCATTGGTTTTGGCCTTTATTTTATTTTTGGACATCGCATATGCTCATATCAGGGATGGCACCATGTGCCATTCACGCCTCTCCGATTTTAGGGGTATGACATACATAGTTGCCATAATACAAGCATTTATCTATGGAGCTTCTAAGAACAATAAATTATCTCAAGGTACAACCCGAATCTAATAAGAAGTCAAAATAAGTAATTTAAGTCCCACATACAAGCACGTGGGCTCGCTGAAGTTTGAATGAATAGAAAGCACTCCTAGTCCATACAATCAACTTGTACTTGCTCCTTCTCTTTACCTACCACACCATCAAAAACAACGATGGTATGCTTGAGTATTAGGTACACAGTGAATGTATTGGGACAAAAGTTAACATAATAAAAATAATCATAATAGTAGATATGATGAACTAATACCAATAAAATTATGTCAATGAAACAATTCAGAACTAGGGATAAATAAATCATGAAACTCAGTAAGATCATAATAAAGAAATAACTAATCTTAATTCATTAGATTCCATTGTTAAATCATGCCAATACATGCCAAACTAAAGATATCGTCGTTCTTTATTTTATTATGTTTCAAGAGTTAAATTATATCAGTACAAGCCCACAACATGCCAATACAGACCCAAGTCAAGAGTAATGAAAGATAACCATTTTAGACTCTCTAAATCGCTCCGAGGCACCATATTGAGGTTACCAACCCTCAACTATCCTCCCTCGCAAATAGCTAGACAAACCCCACTAGGATCCATAAGGACTACCCTTCCTCTCAAGTAATAAGACTAAACACAAACAATAGAAATTATGACATAATAGTTGAATCATCAATCATGGCATAATTAGCCACAAATTATTTATTTTCAATTATATTCATCATCCCATTTGTAGAACTATATCATAAGCCATTAATTGATTTAGAAATCGTGATCAAAATCATTAATTAAGTGTCAAGTCAATGACCTGTTAGTAGCGTAAACAGTGTTCAAAGGTCAATGCTTCAAAATCAAAGTTTAAACATATAATTTACCGGGAAATTCACATTGTTACACCCCGTAAGATTTCCGGCACCTAGATGGCCTATTCGCGCGTTGGTTAAGCATATTTAAAAGCCATACGTGCTAGAAAAGGGCTCGGAAAAGATCGGACGTAAAACCTATCGAACCATCGCGGAAGGAGCCGGGCCAGAGCCCCTCCGCGATGGCGCCGTGTCACGGAGGCGGGGCCACCAGGTTGGCTCCGTGACACGTTGGGCCTGTCTAGGCCCAAGTATATAAAGCCCCCACTTCGGTTTTTAAGTTCATTACTTATATTAAACTTCCAGAAAACGCACTTCCAAAAAACGCAAAGAAACGTGAGAGAGTGACGAAGAGGGTGAATATATTATCGCTCGACATACGCTAAACATAGTCTAAATCCCAAATTAACCTCGTGTACCGAGGTATTTATAAATAGGGAGCATTCCTACGATTTTGTTTCGCGAAATACTACTGACGAATCGTCAGAGCCACCGGACTAAAGTAAGTAGAATTGCTCCAAACTAGTGTCAATGTGCTCCTAGCCGTAAAGTGAATACTTCTCCCTTCTCGGACCTCCAAAAATAGCAGTTTTCGATCGTTCGATAAGCCTAAGTTTAGACGATAATTATATCGAAAGTGACGTCGTCCTTCGTAATAATAGTGTTGTATTTAGTACTAATTGACGTGTATATGAATGCGCTGGGAGAATTAATGAGATCGACTCTGAGCCTCGTCCGACGCCTGATAACTCGAGGTTAAGGTATGTGAAGCAGTTTCTTCCATAGTTAGTAAGCCTTAGCTTCTAGAATCATAGTAAACTCCGTATTTGAAACTCTCTGAGTCGAATGCTGAGTATTGAGTAAGTTTAGTAACTGGGTTTGCGCTTGCCATATCGCATCATCCGAAAGTTAGTAAAGCATGCGCCAAAGGGCGAGTTAGCATTCCGTATTCAAGATAGCCTATTGTATGATTAGCAAGCATGTCAGAGAATAAAAAAGAAACAGCATTCTTCGTGACAAGAGCTTGGTAAAGTTAAAATAAGATAGATAGACAAGATTATGGCTAGTAGACTAGCCATCCAGATAGTTTTATGGCTATAGACTAGCCATATTCAAACAGATGAGATATCGCGCGACCAGCCATTCGTACAGATAAGATCCCGGCTACGACAGCCAACAGCCAGTAAAGATTTTAGAATCAAACATAATCGCAAAGAATCGCATAGTACGTAAAAGAGATCAAATGAGAAATCGTATTTCGTATAGTCTTTTATACATGCTTGCTATTTATATGTGTTATTTGTTCACAGTGCACTTGACGGGCGCAGGGCCCTTTATCAGCGTCCTCTCGCCGCCCTAGGCCGTAACGTGTCGCCAATCGAGCGGTGGGTTTACGCCACCCAAGGTGGCATGCCGTCCCCGCCTTGGACGAAGACTGATGAAGCTTTTCCCATATCACCGACGCACTACAAGCATCGATAACCCCATGGAGTTTCAGGTCTGTGTGGTACTGCCCAAGATAGATATTCTCATGAGTTTCAGGTTCAGTGGAACAGCATACCAAGCTACGTATAGTTCTCGTTGAGTTTGTGTCCGGGCGAAATGCACTCTATCCGCGGTAGATAATGCATGCGAGTCCTCCCACTGCATTACCTGCTATTTATACCGGAGGCTAAGGCCCGAGCCTGAGACCCAAGTGGCTCTGCATGAGCTCCTAAAGGAGCGATGCTGGGAGTGACTTATTTTTTGTTGGTTTTCACCCGGGTAGAGGTATATAGATTATTTGCTTACTTGGCGCCATCCGACATTGCTGGGTTGGTATCGCTCGCTCTACTTGTATATCTATTTATGTGCTATATAATAGTTAATAAACAAAGTTGTGCCGTTTGCCTATTGTGTACGTCATTCTATCAATACGTGTAAAGTTTGATTCGGGCCTCATATCAGCCTTCTTCGTATTCAAATATCTCCGCTATACGTAATTGCTAGTTATGCTATCTATATAAGTTGTTTTCGCTATATTATCTCCAGCTTGTTTTTGCATACTGGGCATTTGCGCATCGACGCCTGTAGCGTGGCGCCAGACATTTCGCTCGCAGGTCTCATAGATGAGGAGGCGATCCTCGTGATTCCAAAGCAAGCTATTGAGTCGTCGCTCCTGTCATCCGGAGTCTGTTTTCCATAGGTGTAGCTCTTTCCTTTTGATGTACAAGAGGGTGTGCCTGGGCCCTCGCCCCCGAATATTTCACTGCTTACTCATAATTGTCATAGATTGTATATTTTCATCTCCCCGTGGCCGCTGAGCCGGTCGTGAGGCCGCAGCTTGTTATACTGCTTAGTTTTTCTTCGTTTTATGTTGGCCGTATGGGCCATAGTCTGACAAGAGCTGCGACTCACGGCCACGTAGCTTTTCGCATTCATTGTCGAAGCTCGATGACTAGGACAAAGATGGTGGCCTTTATGCCCGCATAGATTCCTTAGTATTAGAATGTTTCTCGGTTAGCCGTTGATGCTTTATAAAGGCTATCGCCCAAGTGGTCGAGACTGTGCTTACAAAATTTCTATATAGCCCTTGCTTCTAGGAACGTGAGATAGAGCTAGCTGTGCACCGATTGTCTAGTCTACCAGCTAATAGTCCAGTCCTTCAGTGGCACCAGGTGCTACTATAACCCAGGTATGGGAAGGCGTGACACATGTACGCATGGCTAAGGCATATATCATAATATGTAATAAAATACGGCTTCCTATGCGAGTTTTGTCACACACATAATGCCTCTATTCACCTCGACTTGTAGTCAAAAATATTTTCAAAAAGACATACCTCAAATTTTGCTAAAACACCCTAAATGTATTCCCAATGTTCACAATTATTCTCGCGATCAATAATGATTTATAAAGGTAAAAACTTTGATTAGTTCCCATGAATTCACCGTTTTTGATAAACTAGAGGGTTTAAGGCAAAATTCATGTTCCTAAAAAATTTGAGAATCAACCCATGATAATAATGTCTTTCAATAGGCTACATGAATCCTAATTATCTCTTCAATTATTGTAATTAAGCCGACACACGCCACAAAGAACTTGCAAAAACCCTTAAAACGCTCTTTTGAAATCTAGTGATTTGAACGTTGATCCTACATTAATTCATAAATTGATATTATAATTCATGATCGAGTAGAAACTCATTTTGATGATTTAGGGAAAGCTCCTACTGTTTTCTCTCTGTAAAGTCATATTTGTTTATAAATTATCATATTAAATTGATCTATTGTTATTTTTCTTTTCTTTTTTAATCTTGTTTTAGTAGGTACTGTCATAAATTATTATCATAGATTATCGAAGTTTTCTCTAAAAAATTGAGTATTATTTTTAAGAAAATAATTATTTATTGTAAAACTAATTAAATTGCTATACTAAATCATTTTAAATGAAATTATTACTAATGTTTTAAATAAAAATAAAATAAAAAATACTTGAGGGACACATATAACATGTTGTCCATTGCCAAACTACAATTACTAGGGATTAAAATGATAGCCATTATTCTAATATCTCTAATTGAATATGAAATTCTTTTATTTTCTTAATTCTTATATTTGATTTGGAATATTTAGCCAATAGTTTTAATCATGCAAGCAAGCATCAAGAAGTTGACAATGTTATATATCACAAGTCACATGAATATTTTTATTATTATTAAATTTAATAAAAAAAGTGACTCCATAATTTTGAATCAAACAAAAGGTACATATATGTGTAATCTATGATTTATATACATCAATTAAACTTTCATCGATGTAAATAACTATTAAGTATCTCTATATCATAATGATCATTTTTTTGTGATCAAAGATATGTATATCTGTGGAATTTGATGATCATTTACTAGTCATCCTAAAGAAGATATACGTCGATCATTTTATACTTGGGCTATTTATGTGTCTCAGAAAAGGATGAGACTATAATTTTAACCAAAATTAAAAACTTTTAGGTGTGAATAATTCATAATCATAGAGTAAATTTCATGGCGGTCATCCAACTTTGTGTTCATTACCCAAAAGTCATTGTTCTTTGTTTTCGTTGCGCAAAAATCATTTAACTCGTTTAATCTTTCACAAAATAACACAAAATTCTAATTAAACCCTACCTAAAAATAGAGAGAAAATAATAAATATCCCTTTAAGTTTGAGGATAGATTCAAATGATCCCTTGAATATACTTTTAAGTATTTTTAGTCCACTATTTTGCTAAAAGGAGCCTTTTTTTTTTAATTCCATATATTTAACAAACTATACCTACTAAATTTAACAAAAATTTAAAAAAGCAAAGCACAAAAAATTATTTATCATTAACATAAAATAATTACATTTTCACTTACTTACCCTTTACGAATATATTATTTTGTTTGATTAATCTATAGACGTCTTTTCTTTCCTTTTTAATATAATATTATTTTGTTCATACTATTAGTGCTTCTATTAAGTAAATAAATATAGTTTTCAAATTATTTTTACAATAATTTCTATGAATATTATTATAATTCATGATCAATATGTCATCAACATATAATATTTTTAGTATATAAGAGTTATTAAAAAAAATAAAAGAACAAAATAAAGTTACTTATTATAAAATAAAAAAAAATTAAAAGTTTGGGATGGAAGATTTTTTGGAGGAGTCGGGAACGGAGTTGAAAGATTTGTTGGAAGTTAAAAATAATGACATTGTAAAAATTTATGCACGATGTTTCACTTCTTAATAATTCAATATGTTTGAAATAATAATAAATACAAATCAAATAGACTTCAACAATAGCATTTTGTGCTTATATTTTCTTCTTCTAAATTTCTTACAACTTATTATATACATATTTTAATATCACTTATATTATTTTAAAAAAATTCGATGATCTAATCAAATAATAATACTATAATTCGAGAGAAAGTAACAATATTTACTAATTCAAAATATTTATACTAATTAAAATGAGATACATATAAAACACATGATATTTAAAAAACTAATAATCACAATATACGAATCATCAACACTAACTACAATATACTTCTATATTCTGCCAATAAAATGCAATATAAAAATATTACAGAATTATTTAAAAAAATATCTTTCAATTCCTATTTAATGGTTTTGTTCTGCTTAATTTAGTTTAAAAATAACTTTTTAATATAAATGTTCAAAACTTTTAAGTCAATGTAAATGATTTATAAATAAATACGATGTGATAAAAGTTGTCAAACCAAAAGCATTGAATGCTTTAAGATACGCTGCTAAGTATTTATTTTGGAATCAAACTTAATCGAAATGCCCTTAAAGATGCTAACACTATAAAAAGTGAATTACTACGATATTTTTGTTATTTTGTTATTTTTAATTAATGAAATATTAGTTGAATTAAAACTCCTAGACAAATCTCCCCTTTACTTTTTATTAGAAGTATAATTCTATTTTTTATTCAGAAATCGAATATAATAATTTAAATGAATTAATACGTTTCTCCCGATTTTTTTTCTTTTCGCATTTTTAATTTTTATTTTTATTTTTTTCTAATATGTACAAAATATAAAAATTTGTCAAAAATTCAAGTGAGGGTATGTCAAAAAAATAAAAATTTTATATTTATCAACAAATAATTTATTAAATTCATAAACAAATAAATATTAATTTAATTAAATAATTAAAAATATTTTTAATTTTTTTAATTTTTTGTAAAAAAATAAAAAAAAATTAAAAGTGCTCGTAAGCTGATCAAACCAAACACCTCTTGACCTTTGTGTGCATGATCAACCTTTCTCTTCCTCTTTGCCATAATACTTGCTGATTCGATTTTATCCATTTTGAATAATCCAGAAATATTTCTTAGATGAAGAGCTATTTTTAGTGATGTGAGCCAAAAATTTTTTAAAGAAAAAGAGGATTTTGTTCAAGTAGAAGAAGAACAGGAAAAGGAGGAGGACGAGAATTTTGGAGAAGAAGCTTCAAACCTGTGAAATAGTGATGGGAGAGAGAGAGAGAGAGAGATTGAAAAATGGAGATTGTGTTAATGGTTATGGTGAGTAAATTCTTGTTTTATCGGAAAATATGATAAGTTGGGGGTAGCTGAATAGCCCACAAAGGTGTGAAAAAATTATTACTACAAAAGATAAATTTCTTCTCCATACAGTTTTATCGGAAAATATGTTTGTCTTTGCCACGCTGGGGATCATCGGCTCCACTGTTAGGCTAGGCTGCTGCAGAAAAAAGTATAAAAAGGAAAAAAATAAGGAAATAAAAAGAAGGAAAAAAACCCATTGAGAAAAAAAGGTAGTTTGGTAGATGTATAAGAAAATGGAGGCGTGAAGAGTGGAATCTCTCTCCAGAAACAGCAAAACAGCAGTGGGGAGGCTGAGTAGATGGTGAGATGAGAATAGGAAAAGTGATGTATGGTGAGAGGTTAGAGAGAAGAAGGGGCTATAATATTACACACATCTACTTTTAGAGTTTAGAGAGAGAAAACCCTTCAGATCTGAAACCCAACCCTTTTCTCTCTCTATAAATTTCTGTCGCCGGAACAACAACCCTTTGTTTGATCGCTTCAATTTTTTTTCCGGTAGGTACTTTTCTATCTGTTTCTTAAGTATAAGATTTGGGGTGTCATTGTTTTAAATTCTGATACGAAGAAGAAGAAAAAGTAGCGAGGTGGCAACCAGATCGATGAGTGTGTGATGGTGTTTCGTTTTCCTATTCTCTTGTATTTATTTCCTTTTTCTTTTTCTTTTGTTTTGGGGTATCAGATTTGAGCTTAGTGCATACTGGAGATATCTCAGGCTGGTCCAGCGCATTGTCCGTCAAACTTGCAATGTCGGTACAATATTATTTGCATTTCGTATCTCAAGCCGATATCAGTTGTGGAAGGGCAAAGATGAATCAATTCTTTGATCTGATTTCTCTTTGGTAGGTAAACTCTAGAGATTTCTTCAAGTGATTCAGATTTTGAGCTGGATTTGAAAAAAAAAGATGGGGGAATTCTAGTTTGTAAGCGGATTATTTTGGAAGGAAAGAGAGCAGACTTGAAGAAACCTTTCGATGGAAGATTGGTCCAAGTACGCCCATAGTCCAGCTCATTTGGCAATAGTTAAGCGAGACTATCCCACTTGAAAGCTTATTGTTGGTTGCCTGCCTGCCTTGCCAAGGCCGGTGAAGTGAACACTGAGGAAGAGTCTGTGGCTGCTGAGATTGATGCGGATGCTGTTTCTGTAGTAATTGATAGGCGAGATGTTCCTGGCCGTGAAACTCCTTTGCACCTTGCTGTTCGGTTGAGGGACCCAATCTGTGCTGAGATTTTGATGGCTGCAGGTGCTGATTGGAGTCTTCAGAATGAGAATGGTTGGAGTGCTCTTCAGGAAGCAGTGTGTACCAGGGAGGAGAACATTGCTATGATTATTGCTCGCCACTATCAGCCTCTTGCTTGGGCCAAATGGTGCCGTAGACTTCCTAGGATTGTATTCTGCTGCTCGTATTCGTGACTTCTATATGGAGATGACCTTTCACTTTGAGAGCTCTGTAATTCCATTCATCGGTCGAATTGCTCCATCAGACACGTACCGCATTTGGAAACGGGGTTCTAATCTTCGTGCGCATATGACACTTGCAGGATTTGATGGGCTCCGCTGCCTGCTCGGATCAAACTTTCCTTTCTTGAGAGGGGTATTCTGTGAAGACAGTAGCATATCTTTACCTCCTGGTTCTTTAATTGTCCTTGCTCATAAGGAGAAGGAGATCACAAATGCCTTAGATGGAGCTGGTATGCAACCATCAGAAGCTGAGGTAGCCCATGAAGTTGCTTTGATGTCTCAAACAAATATGTATAGGCCAGGAATCGATACTAGGCTGAGCTTGTTCCTCACTTAAATTGGAGGAGACAGGAGAGGACCGAGATGGTTGGTACATGGAAGGCAAATGTGGCGATATGCTTCACGTGATGGTTAGTGTAAAATCAAGGCGTGTTCCTGGTGCCATGACTGATGAAGAGCTCTTTTCAATGAATGATGATGACAAATTAGCAAACTGTGGTGAACATGATGATTATAATGGTGTATTAACAGCTGAAGAAAGAATGCAATTAGATTCTGCACTTCGAACAGGTAATTCAGATGGACTTGGTGACGAAGGAGGAGCTTGAGGTTCAGGATTGCCATGACGACTCTAGTGGAGGTTCATTTAGAAGTTGTGAATCCAATGGTGTTCCTAAAGAAAAGAAGAGTTGGTTTGAAGCCTGACAAGAAAAACTCCAAAGGCACTCTCGTGATGAGATTTAGAGGATTCAAAGATTAGAAAAGGTTCTCGAAGTTGGCTCCAAATGATACCAAACAGAAATCTCATGACACCATGATCATCATCCGAAGTGCAAGGGGAAGATACTGGGGATCTTAAACGGAGTAAAGATAAGAGCAGCAAGAAGAAAAAGAAAAAAGGGCCTCTGGGTGACTCTAAGAATGAAAGTGAGTACAAGAAAGGTTTAAGACCTGTTTTGTGGTTGACACCTGACTTCCCGCTGAAAACAGAAGAGCTTTTAAGCATTAATAAATATTAGCCAACAAGGTTAAAGCTATTAGAAGGTTGGAGGGAGCTTTGACTACTAAACTACCCCCTGGCACATTTCCAGTCAAGGTACGTGATACCTCTTTTTATTATGTTTCTTTGCTCTTCCTTCTAGTTCTTTCTCCTTGGTCGTTATTTTTCTGGTAATATATTCTGAACTTCCTTTTCCACATGGCTAGCTTATGCTTATGTCAGAGGCACTTGAGGAAGGGTGGGTGGGGGTCTTTAATATCTCAATTCCCTCATAGATGCACGCTGTGTGTGCATCCACTGTGAACCTACTGATGTTGTTACATCTGTGTTCAAAAGAAGAATCGCATGACTGATGGAACAAAATACAAAGCCTGTCTTCCCCCCTTTTAAATTCTGTTCCATGTGTATTAGTAAATGTTTGGACCTGAGGTTGAATCATGATTTGAAACCATTAATTTGGATAGAGGTTGATTTGAAGTTGAGCTAAGGACAAGCACAAGGTTTGTGTACACCCCCTACCCTCCCTGCACTTACCTATGGGATTTCATTGGGTATGTTATTGTTGTTGATTGGAAGTTGAAATTGTGTTTGGATATGCAATTTGGATTTTAAAAGCTGTACTTTTCTCTCTCTTAAACATGAAAATCCCACAATTTGTGAAAACTATCCAAACTTCCCCATCCTTGTATCTTACCAAATGAGTAAATCATAGTTCATAAGTAAAGTATTGGAATATCCTAATACGCTGCATTAATAAATTTATATCTCCATGTTCTTTTTATAAATAAATACTTGCAATTACAAACTTTCAAATACACATAATTTTATAAAGTTCACCGTCTTATAAATCAATAATAGTAGTAACTAGCTCTTCTTTAATATAATCCTCCCACATGGTATGAATAATCTCTTTCATGTCGAAAGTATGGGTTGTTTTTGGAAAATTTTAAAACACAAATTAAATGAATGAAAATTATATATTTTTAAAAAATTCGAAATAACAAATTTGGATTGTAATTCTATCTTTTGGATAAATTGGGATTTAGAATAAAATTTCGTTGAAGTTTTGTTAAATGTCATAAACAAACACAAATTTCAGATCAAAATTTCAGATTTGAAGTCTAAATTGCATGTCTAAAACACCTCCCTTTGACTCGACTCCTTCTTGTTTGTTCCTTCGTATGACATAAGCACTTTTGCTCGTGACATGTTATTTCATCCTTTTGCTACTTTAGTCACCTAGTGATATGTACGTTAGAGTGAATAAGGACTTGGGGTTGTGTCATATATATATGGGTGATTTGCACAAATAGAATCTTTTCACGCCATTGTTTAAATTTTTACCTCGTTATGAGAAGTCTTGGAAAAATAGCTCCATAGCAGAATTTAAAGCACGTTCCTGGTGGTTGCCAGGATTTCTTAACTTGCAGTGATCCATGGATTTCTAAGCAAAATCCTTGAGGATTGCTAAGCAAAATCATCGAGGATTGCTAAGCAAAGTCCCAATGATCGCCAAAATTGGCCAAGACTTGCCTTAACAAGAAGTTATGATGATTCGTCAAGATTTTTGAACAGATCTTAACATATCACCAGAATTAAGACCACAAATTCCTGCAAATTGCCGTAATTGGCTACAAATCCTGATAGATCACCATATCCTGCTGCTTGAACTCTTCGCTTTTGGTGCCACACCCATGTCGACACGACGTGGGTGTGAGATCCGTAATTTATTTGGTCAACCAATTTTGGGTACTTTGACCAAAATCAACGAAGAAATTCAGGACAGATATGATCTTTGTACTCAAAGCAAAAGCTTAGGTGAAATTGAAGAAAATAGAGTACCTTGTATCAATGGCGCAACCACATATACACAGAGTCTCAGCTGAACACCCTTCATCAAAAAATTATATTAAGTGTGGGCGTAAAATTATACAAAGTATATATAGATTAAAAATATTTTTACATTATATATTATGTAAAAATATTTTTCATATATATAAAATCTTGAACCCCCTAATAAAATATCTTACTTCGCCACTGCCTTGTATATAGAATTTTTTATGTCAGCTTCTTTTCCTTATATCACCTTCTGGAATTCTGCTCTTGATCAATATTTTTTCCTCATAATACCTTGTAAGTTTTTCACATTATGTCTCATAATTTAGATATAATTTAGATCATGAAGGATCCGACCTAGACCCACACCTATATCGGACACCTGCACCCGAGGCCAAGCAACTTAGACCATAACTTGTTAGGTGAATTCTCACTCAGCACTTTTTGCTCTTTTCAAAATTGGTCTAAATCAATTCCAAATGACTCTGATTTTTATAAACAATATTCTAATACCAATCTCAATAATTTCCAATGGTTAGATTCAACCTAAAACTTCAGAAGATAGTAGATCCACTTGATCAATGGTCAGATTCAAATTTCAACTTAAACCTTCAAAAACAATAGATCCACTTGTATTCTTCAACAGTTATTTTTTCAAGCTCAACAAAACCAACAATGGTGTTTTTCAATTTTCTCCAGCCAAACCAATGCAAATCATTAAGGATAGCTATTATGTTTAATGAAATATCACCCCATCAATTCCAACCACAAATAAGCAATGAGAAGAGAAATGAGTAGAAGGAGAAGGGAAAGGGGAGAAGGAGGAGAAATTCTGGCGAAACTCTATTTCTGCACAACTTTTCTTAGTAGGTCAAAAATAAACACCGCCCTAAAAAGTCTAGCCCGTGTAAATTCCTCTCTATATACAAGACAAAATATGGTGGATATCTTTAAAGTTCAACTAAATTGACTTATTACTGTTAGTAAGATCCCTTTGTGATTTCTGTCATTATGTTGGTGTGACGGTAGGGTTGAAGTATAGCAAGGTCAAAGGTGAAGTGAATTTTGGGGAGTTTAACTTACAGGCTTAGTTAAGAGATCATCCTGTATGGTGGAGACTTTTGGTACCTTTTGGCTTTTCCCTTATCTATCTTTAACCTCCTCTCCTTTTTTTCTTGACTTGTTTCAGATGTTCTTTTCTTGATTCTATTTAGGTAAAAACAGAAAGAAAAAACTATATGGCTAGTCATGTTAAGATCTTGATGGAATGGTATCATATCCAATTATTTTTTTATTTAATTTAAATATATCTCATTATAAGTACACCAAGTTGGGCTCCCAGTGAATTATGGTTCAGTGTTAAAGAAACAGAGGGTGATGTGTGCATTAGGTACTCTAACGCCAACTTGGTGTACTTTTTTTTATAACCGAGAAATTGCTGAGAACCAACTGTCTGGGTGATTCAAAACTACATGAAAATGCCGCGCCACTCGCCTCACTTAAATATCAGGGCTTTTGTATGTGGAAAGGTTCAAACTTACATTTGGTTTTGTGAGAACCACAACCATTCCACGAATTACAACTGTCTATACTATAGGGAACCTTTCATCTTCACACCAAAAGTATACATGGCGCAAGAATGTTTTTAATATTTCTTTCACATTCTTGTTATGATGAAACAATCTCCTACTTCTTTCACTCCAAAGAGGCTAGAAGAGACATAATGCTGTTGTTCTCCAAAGTACCTTCCTCTTAATGAATTCTATATCACTTCACATACCTTACTTGGTAGTAAATACCCCAAGAAAATGTTGAGCATAGAGAAGACCAAGGTCCATAAGTGTGTAAAAGTTGAAATGCAATAGGAGGTGCTCAGTTTTCTTTCCATTCTTCTTACAAGAAATAGTAGCTCTCACCAATTTGTGTCCTCTTCTAAGATTATCCATGTTTAAGGTTGCTTCTAACATTGCACACGAGGCGGAAAAAGCTACTTTTGGTTCCTTGACTTCCAATTTTTTTCCAGATCTACATATTCTCTCCTACTAAAATCTCCATTTAAGGAGATGTCACTGTGAATTTCTTTCCTCACATGTTTCCTTTTTTTAAAAATTATATTGGTGACAAATCACTTTTATTCTCAAGTTTTCTGTGATAGGCTCATTCTTCCTGAAAGAAATATATACTTTTTCTTTTTTTCCTAAAAAGAAAAAGAAATATAGTTACTTTTGTTTCTCCTAAAAAGACTTTTTAATAGACCGGGGAGGCCTTGTTAAAAGATCAAATTATGTTATGTTCTCTCTATTTCTCCAAAGAATCATGTAATTCTGAGGAATAGAAGGGGTTTGATGAGCAGAACTGGAAATAAAATGGATGTTCTTATCCTGTACAATAAACATGCTTCAATCCTAATAAAAAGAAAAATGAGACCACCTGCCATTTGAAAGCTGAGGAGGTAAAAGAGAAGGGCTGTGCGGGATGGTTTCAGTTTCAGTGACGTGCCTGAAGATAGCTATAGTCTTTTGTGTAAGTTGTTAAAAACACACTACAAACTTGCTAAAACATGAACCTATCCGTATTCCATACATGAATATAAGTAGGAGAAGAGTAATTAGGTATTTCCACAAGGACAGAGTCTTGTAGAATGGTTGTCTCAACATAATAATTGGAACTCCAATATTTCCTTACAACTAGTATTAGTTTAAACAGTTCTCTCTCCAACATGTATACATGCAACAGTAGCATTTGAAATTAGCAAGTATACTGAGTAACATGTTTGCATTGTCGATAGTGGTCTAAGTCGCGTAGACTCTTCATTCGTGGTACCACACCTATGTTGTCACGACATCAACGCTAGTATGGGTGTGGGATACATACTGGATCTGGTCAATCAATATTGGATGCTTTGACCACAAACCATGGAGAAATTAGAGATAAGATTTGGCATTTTGATTTCTCAAGACAAAAGCTACTGTAGATTTCTTGATGGCTACCTACAACTTCAGAATAAAACATTGAGTTACTGCACTCTACAAGTTGCTACGGACGCTTCCATATAATGTCACGTAATTTAGGCATGCTTTTATGGCTCTACTTTTATATATAGCTCACACTCGTATAATGTACTAGTTACTGCTATAACGCCATGTAATTTAGGCATATTTATAGCTCTACTTTTTAGATATAGCCTCACACTTGTATCCATATCCCTGAATCTTAAAATTTAGATCATGAAGGATCCAACTTCTAGGATGCTACCTCGTATCGGATATCCCCATCCGAGCAACTTAGATAGTGGTAGCATGGACCTTTCGACATGTTTATCCAATGGTGATTATTCTGTAGTTTGTGCTTTAATTAAGATTTAGTGACAACTAAGTGGGAAACATCCTTCATAAATTTTGAAATTTCCCTGTTTAATGCAAATTCTGTTGTTGTAACTTCCGAAAATGCCCAAGTCATTTTTTTAAACGATATTCATGGTATACATATTGTGTTCTTCTATACTTGCAGAAATTGTCTCATCAGAAAATGTACCAAAAGTTTATTTCATAGTAAATTTGGTATGAGGAAAAAATGACATCCATTTGAGGTCATATGCGGATCATACATGTTGTGGATTTCTTGTCGAAAAGTTTTTTTTTTTTTTTTTTGAAAAGGGATGTTGAGGCTTTTTTTAATTATAGAAAAAGGTCTAACGATGGTCCGTTCTTATCTTGGCGCAGTATGTGGAGTTGCACATACCAAAAGTACTCTTTGCACTTGTGGTCTTAAACATGTCATGGCATATTACTACTAATCTAGAAATCTTGTTCAGTCAAAACCGTCTTCCTTTTTATAAATTTCGTATTCGGTCAAACACCTTGTGTTCAGTCAAACACCTTTATATAAAACGAAATGGAGTAGTAATTATTTGTTGATATTGTTGGCTAGTAACTTGCATTCTAGTGTTAAGTTGAGGAATGGTAGAGGCTTGGCTTAGAATCACCTAACATTAGACCCTTAAAGTAGTTTTTTTTTTTTTTTTTTTTTACGAACATGACTTCAAAATTAATGTTTCACACATACTCACATATAAATACGCATACATAAAATTGAAAAATACATCAATTTTGCAGAGAAGTGCTGATAATTCATTAGAATACTTTTAATTCAACAACACATCCAGAATTGAGATAATTCTGAATCAAATACACTGAGAAATCTAGCGACCATCTACCATTCATTTTTTTCCATCTAATAGCTACCGTGGATTCACATTTATGCCCTTTCACCCCTAATTCTCCTAAAGTGCTGAATATCCTTGGGCATAATTGTAACCCTCTTAGCATGAATAGCGCTGCTAGTGTCTTCAAACAAACCGACAAGGTAAGCTTCAGCAGCTTCCTGGAGTGCAGCAACAGCTGAACTCTGGAAACGGAGATCAGTCTTGAAGTCCTGAGCAATCTCACGAACCAAAAACTCAGATCAGCAATTTGAGACAAAATTACTGGGTGATGGTCAAATTCTTATTCTAGTATGTTTCTAGCGATATAAAGAAGATTTTTAGATCTTTGAGAAAAACACAGTATCTTAGATATTGCCTTTATATATTAAGTTGTGAGCATTGAGATTTTATTTTTCTAAATGCAATTAGTTAGTTGTCTGTTGTGACCTTGTTTTGATAGATATGCTAGTATGCTAGATCTCCTAAATCTCATCTGACTGTATGATAGAGTTCTGCGTGGACTCATTATAATACTGCTGCATCTCAGGTGGCTATCCCTATTGTTCCAACCATCCGTGTTATTGTTACTTTTACCAAGTTTGAGGAGCTCCAGCCAGTGGAGGAGTTCTCTCACCCACTTTCAAGTCCTGCACATTTGGGATAAATCTAAGCAACCGATGGCTCTGCATCATGGATTTCATGGATGAGGGGAAGTCAGAACGGCCAATCTAGCGACAGTGAAAGCCGTGAAAGCCGCAGCTTCCTTGAAGAGATTGACCCTTTCCGCATACCTTTTGATTATGCTTGGGTTGATGCAAATGAGAAAAAACGCCGAATAAAAGCCAAGAAAGCAAAGAACAGGAAGCATAAAAAGCAAAGCGCCAGTAGAAATTCAGATACTGGGCGCCAGGCCACTGACGATGTTGAAGAATAACACTGGGTGAGAATTTAGTCTATTGCTTCCACAAGAAGAGGTAAAGTTGTTTTTTCCCGTGTCAGCTCTTCCAGTGGGCTAGCTAGTGTTAGAAGGAGTTGCCTCCTCTATATTGTATCAGAAGATGCTGTTGTATCTTTATTTGATTCTAAGATCTGAAAATCATCTTTGTTTATTTCATAGTTTCTTCAGCCTGTTTATCATCTTCACTGCTTCAAAATGTATCTAATGTTCAGTAGCTTTTCTCAAATGGAGTTCTTTCTCAATCTAAGGAACTTTAGGCAGACAAGTCCAATCATTGTCTATTTTATTTGTTCTTACTAGACGTTTGCAAGATGAGAGCAATCATAAACAGATGAAATTTGTAGAAAGGTATACATTTTCTGACAGATTAGTGTGTTTTTGTAATTTGGATACATCAAGTTTTCTTGATGCCTTTGTTTATGGTTTGCTACGAGGTGGTGCTGGACTATATTTGACAAAAGATCATATTATACCCAGCAAATTTTCCATCTTTATTTGTATTGTACCTCGAAGGTGAATCATAAAAACGACAACAGAAACATGGCGGGTTTCCACACACCCCATTGCTAACTAGACGGGCAGCAACCCATGCTGCTGGGTGTCTGACGCCAGTGGTTGCTACTATGCGGTTTTTTTGTTTTTTTCATACATTACTTTACTTTACTACACTCTACTATATGTAAGAGTGAACATTCAATTTTTGTAGTCCTCACATCAAAATTTTCTTGTTCATTGTACACCCAAATGAAATTTTAATAACCTTCTGAGTTTATTCATTTTTGTAAATTTGAATGACTATATGGACTTTCTAAATGCTACAAGGAGTGATAATGTCATGAAAAATGTGATAATGGCACCACAAAAGATCTATTTATTCAGTTAGATTTAAAATTGATCCAAAAGTTTGCTCCTTCTTTCTTTTATGCAAATGGTTATTAAATTTATTTCAAATTATTTTTGAAAAATTTATTATAGACAATCTCCCATTTATGAAAAGCTTAAAATCATACGTCCTTGCTAAAGTGAGATGTAAAAAAAGTTATGGTGACATTCTCTTTCTACCTTGGTACCTGCTTAATTACTATTTTTTTTAAAGATGTATAGCTAGAAATGTTTTTTAAAAACAGTGTTAAACTCTCAAAATATTAAAACACTAACAAATAATTGCAAATAAGAGTGATTTTATCATTTTTTTTAATGGATATTGAAATGTTTTACAAAAGATGGGATAATCAATAACAACGACAAAAAATTTAATGTAATTTCACATGTGGGGTTTGGAGAAGGTGTATCTACGTAGCCTTACCTCTACCTTGTAAAGATAAAGAAGTTATTTCTGATATACGCTCGGCTCAAGTAAAACATTTTAAACTCAAGTATGAAAAAAAATACAATAACGAAGAAATCATGCTAAAGATAAAGGAGGAGAACAATATCAAAACAACAAACAAGTGTTACAAAATATCACACAAGGGAAGCATTCAAGAATGTTTACTGCTTACATGAATAATAGATAACAAACACAAATACGTAGAGCATGCAAAATGTGTTGAAAATGTAACTCGAGGAGATATCTTAAAGCAAGTCTGACTCCAGTTCTGCAGTGATCTCAAAATCACAACTGAACTCTCTCAATACTTGAGTGGGCAAGTATTGTATGAAAAATAAATATCTTTCCTATGATAGAAGAACCCTACATATAGAGACGTTTTTTCCGGTCTAAAAATAGAACAAAAAATGTGCAGTCTTCCTTTTTCTCCAAAAAATAGGATTTTGAATCCTAGTTAAATATGGGCACCGTAGAGACTGCAAAATTAATTACCGAGGCTCCTTTTAAAAAATAATTTGAAATTTTATTTGAATTATACTTACCATAATAAATTATAAATCATTCAAC
>JACEIK010000269.1:19093-32516 GCA_018107945.1 Datura stramonium
CTAATTGCCCAAGCTGAGATTCAAATGGAAACCTTGAGATTTTGCCTTGGGTCACCTCTTTAAACCTTCAAACTAGCATGCATGGGAAGAATGACTTAGAATAGATTTTTCCCCTGCTAAAAACACACTAAAACGAGCCTTAAATGACGTATTATAGGCCCCTTGGATTTAGGAATTATGAAAAATCCCTTACTAAAATCGCTGAAAATAACTGTCAGGGGGTCCAAACGAGGGACCAGACGACTTGTCATGAAGGGCCACGACTCGTCAAGTTGTTCGTCAAGTACACTGTTTAACAGATCCTTTAGGGCTCGTAACGGGTGACGTAACGATTCGTTCCTCAAGACCACAACTCATGGTCACCTCCCGTTAGGTACACTGGTCGATCCTTCCATTTACTTCTCAACTACACCCCATGGTTAACCTGACGACTCGTGGTGGCTGACCACGAGTCGTTCCCACACCCGTGGGGACCTTCAACCTTCATTTCATCCAAGCCCGCCCACGAGCCACCTAATGACTCGTGGCGTCTCCTCACGAGTCGTCCTGCAACTGAAGAACCATTTTCCAGTTTTTTCCCCGTTTCTGCTCCCGAGTTCGATCTTTGAATTCTCGAGGTATAACAATATCTCCCCCTTAGGAACATTCGTCCTCGAATGTTAGAAACAAACAGAAAATAGAAACATACAATTATCATACTCCAATGCTAATTATTTTAACCAAAATTTTCACAGATTGACTACCTCCGAAAGGAACCACATAGCTGAACTGAATTTAGACCTCACATACACACCCATGCACATAAAAGAAACTTGAACACATGAACTGAACATGAAAACTAAATAGAGTCACAGAGAAAAACTGATACCTCAAGTCGAAACTGAGCTGGTAGGGAACAGGTGGGGGTGTTCAGCCATCATAGCCGCTTCGGCTTCCCACGTAACTCCCTCAACATGCTGATTTCTCCACAACGCCTTCACCGAAGCTACTTCTTTGTTCCTCAGCCTCCGAACTTGACAATCCAAGGTTGCAACTAGAATTTCCTCATAACTTAGGCTATCTTCCACACCAACACTTTCCAACGAAACAACTAAAGATGGATCACCCAAGCACTTTTTCAAAAGCGATACATGAAAGACAAGATGAACTAAAGATAACTCTGATGGCAAGTCCAACTCATACGCTACCTTACCAACTCTTCTCATAACCCGGTAGGGACCTATATAGTGGGACTGAGCTTTCCTTTCCTTCCGAACCGCATGACTCCCTTCATGGGAGATACCTTCAGAAACACTCAATCGTCTACCTCAAACTCCAAATCTCTTCTTCTTACATCCGCATATGATTTTTGACGACTTTGAGCGGTTTTCAGCCTGTCCCTTATCATCTGAACCTTCACCATGGTCTCATGAACCGAATTAGGTCCAATCATAGCTACTTCACCACTTCAAACCATCCGATGGGCGATCTACATCTCCGCCCATAAAGAGCCTCGAATGGTGCCATCTGGATGCTAGAGTGATAGTTGTTATTGTAAGCAAACTCGATAAAAGGCAAGTGATCATCCCTACTACCTTTGAAGTCCATCACACAAGCTCTCAACATGTCTAGAGAGTTTGAATTTTCCGCTCTACCTGGCCATCCGTTTGCGGATGGAATGTTGTACTGAGCTTAACCTGAGTCCCAAGCCCTTTTTGGAAAGATCTCCAAAACTGAGAGGTAAACTGAGTACCTCGATCTGAAATAATAGACAACGGCACTCCATGAATTTGAACTAACTCCCAAACATACAGTTTGGCATAATCATCCGCTGAATCTGTGGTTTTGACCTGTAAGAAGTGTGCGGCCTTGGTCAACTTGTCTACTACCACCCAAATAGAATCGTAGTGTCAGCAAGTATGAGGTAGGCCTGTAATGAAGTCCATATTAATATCTTCCCACTTTCAAGTAGGAATGCTAATATCCTACAATACGCCTCCCGACCTTTGATGCTCGACCTTCACTTGATGACATTTCGGGAACTTGGCTACAAATTCGATAATATCCTTCTTCATGTCGTTCCACAAATATATTTCCCGCAATACATGATACATCTTGGTGGCACCCCATGGATAGAATACCTGGATCCATGTGCCTCATGCAATATCCGATCCCTCAAATTATCAACATCAGGAACACATAGACGACTCTAGTACCGCAATACACCATCTCCCCCTTGGGAGAAGACCTCTACCTTTTGACTTCGAACAACTTTCTTCAGCTTTACTAAAATCGGATCCTCATCATTTCTTGCTTTAACATCCGTCACCAAGGACGATTCTGATCCATTGTGCACAACAATGTTGTCATCGGTAGAGTCGACCAATCTAACTCCCAACCTTGCAAGCCGATGGACATCTTTTACCAACTCCTTCTTTCCCTCATCCATGTGGGACACACTCTCCATAGAGAGCCTTCTAAGTGCATCCTCTACTACATTAGCCTTACCCAGGTGGTAAAGGACACTCATGTCGTAGTCCTTTAGTAGCTCCAACCACCTCATTCGCCGAAGATTGAGATCTTTCTGTGTGAACACATATTGCAAGCTCTTGTAATCCGTGAATACATCCACATAGACACCATACAAATAATGTTGCCATAACTTCAAGGAAAACACCACCGCGGCCAACTCAAGATCATGAGTCGGGTAATTTTCTCATGGATTTTCAACTGTCTTGAGGCATATGCTATCACCATCCCTTGCTGCATCAGCACACACCCAAGTTTGATTCTAGAAGCATCACAATATACCACAAAACCATAAGTACCCTCGGGTAGAGTCAACCTAGTGCTGAAGTGAGTCAAGCCTTCAATTCTTGAAATCTTTTCTCACAAGCCTCCGACCATTGGAACTTTACCTTTTTCTGAGTCAACTTGGTCAATGGTGCTGCAATTGATGAAAATCCCTCAACAAATCTCCGGTAGTAACCTGCTAATCCCAAGAAGCTCCTGATATCTGATGGGTTCACCGATATGGGCCAGTTTTTCACCGCCTCGATTTTCTGAGAATCCACCTTTATGCCCTCCCTCGATACCACATGACCTAAAAATGCCACAGAGTCCAACCAAAATTCACACTTGATGAACTTTACATACAACTGACGATCCTTGAGGGTCTGGAGCACTATTCTCAAGTGAGCGGCATGCTCTTCCTCGCTCCGAGAGTATATAAGGATGTCATTAATGAATACAATCACGAATATGTCCAAATATGCTTTGAACACCCTATTCATTAGATCCATAAAAGCTGCAGGGTCATTAGTTAGTCCAAAAGACATAACAACGAATTCGTAGTGACCATACCGAGTCCTGAAAGCGGTTTTCTGAATGTCACTCTCCCAAACCCTAAGTTGGTGATACCCGGATTTGAGATCAATCTTGGAGAAACACTTAGAACCCTGAAGCTAGTCAAACAATTCATCGATCCTAGGTAAAGGATATCTGTTCTTAATGGTGACCTTGTTCAACTGTATATAATCAATGCACATCCGAAGAGAACCATCCTTCTTCCGCATGAATAGGACTGGTGCACCCCATGGGGACTTACTCGGCCTAATAAAGACTTTATCTAACAGGTCCTTCAACTAATTTTTCAACTCTTTTAACTCGGATGGAGCCATTCTGTAGGGAGGGATAGATATAGGTTGCATGTTGGGAAGAAGATCTATACAAAAAACAATCTCCCGCTCAGGAGGGACACCTAGAAAATCATCAGGAAAGTCTTTTGGATACTCACATACTACTGGTATGGACTGGATGGTTGGGGTCTCTAATTCCACATCCTTAACCCTAACTAGATGGTACCCCCAACCCTTAGAAATCATCTTCCTGGCCTTAAGGTAGGAAATGAATCCACCTACAGGCACAACTGAACTACCCTTCCATTTTAAGACTGGCTCACTTGGAAATTGGAACTCTAATGCCTGCGTCCTATAATTAACTGAAGCATAGCATGCAAATAGTCACTCCATGCCGAGAATAACATCAAAATCAGTCATGGATAACTCTATCAAATCTGCTGAGGTGACCTTATGAAGAACTGAGATTGGGAAATCTCTATACACCCGTCTAGCTATAACCAAGTCAACCACTGGAGTAGAAACTGAGAAGGGCTCTGATTAAACATCGGGACTAACTCCGAAGCTACTGGCTACATATGGTGTCACAAAATATAGGGTAGCCCCCAGATCTAGCAAAGCATACACATCAACATGAAAAACTCTCAACATACCAGTTACCACATCTGGTGAGGCCTCCTGCTCTTGACGAGTGGCTAAGGGATAGAATCTATTCTGGCGTTGCCTGCTAGTTGTGCTAGTAGATGCCCCCTGATGTGTTGTGCGTGGGGGAGGGGCTGCTGAACTAGAAGATGGGCCTCGGCCCCCAACCTGGTCCTGTCTCGCAACTGGACAATCTCTAAGCATGTGTCCGGGCTTCCCACAACCAAAACAAGATCCTGAACCTGCCTAACACTGGCATGAGTGCCTCCGACCATATCTGCGATAAGCTAGGGTGCTGGAACCTGCGGGTCTACTACTATGACCCCTCGAGCCTGACGCTCGCCCCCTCTGATCATGTTTGGGCCTAGATGGCACACTCAGCACTAAAGATGTTGGGGCTGATGATCTATGGTGGGTCTGCTGTCGATGCCCACCACCAGACCTCTGTTGAGAGAACCTGTGGTCCTCAGTCCTGGTCCTCTTGGCCTCCCTCTCCCTCGAATGTGCCACCTCCATCTACTGGGCACACAAAACTATGCGAGGAATGTCCATGTCCTGATGAAGAATAGCTGTCCTACAGTCCTTGTCCAAGTAGCCTGCTATACCATGCACAAACCTACTCACCTGTGCCTGCTGGTCGGCCACTAACACCGGGGCATACTTCGATAGGCGAGTGAACTCAAAGGCGTACTCCTGAACGGTCATCCTTCCTTACTTTAGATTCACAAACTCAGCTGCTTTCATCTCCCTCTTATCACGAGGGAAGAACCGATTTAGGAATGCAACTTGAAAATCCTCCCATGTGATTGGACTTGATCCTACGACCCTGTTGTCCTTCCATTGGTGGAACCAGATATGCGCAACCCCCTTCAACTGATAGGAGGCCAACTCTGTGCACTCAACACTACTCACCCCCATGACTTTGGTGATCTTGAAAATCTCATCAATGAAATCATACGGGTCCTCTCTACCTTTGACCCCAAGAACTCCGACGGGTTCATCCTCAAGAAGTCCCTGACTCAAGCCCCCGCTGCATTTCCATTTTTTGGAACATGCGCAATGGCCTGCTGATTGACCTGAGCGGTCAAGGACTGCGCAAGCATCTGAATAGCGGCTCAGAACTCAGCATGAGCGACTGGCTCCGGTGCCTGAGGCTCCTGAATTGGTGGGGCTAGCTAATGCCCATAACCATTACCATACTTGTGGCCTACGCTACCTCCATTCCTCCTTCCATTCACCCTTCAAGGTGCCATGATTCTGCAATCGTGAATAGCATGAATTAGAAGGATAGAAAGGCTTTTCATCGCACGACATAGATCATGAAATAAGGGAACATTTCCTAAGCGTCTAGTAACCTCTTCGTCATAAGTGTGGCGCGCTTCATACCCATGAAAAAGACTCTACCTAATGCTTCTTTCAGACTCCCTAGGATACATCAAACTTATGGCTCTGATACCAAGTTTGTCACGACCCGAACGGAGGCCCGGATCGTAGACACGGGACAAGGGACCCCGAGAGACCCTAAATCGACCCATGGCATAAGCATTCAACTAACTCATTCAATAAACATGAACAGACCATAAATATAAAGTCAACAGAAGTCTCATACAACAGCACATCATGGTAATATCCGAAGCTACAAATATATAAATCTGAAAGCCTCTAATCTGGAAGAGTTGATGGGAAAAGACCCCAACTAACTCAATGATACTGAAACTGAAATATGAAATGAAAACTGAGAATCTAGTCCTCAAAATATGAGGAACTCACCAATCTTGAGCTGATAAGTACTCTGTAAAGCTGATAAAGATGGGGGCTAAAGCCTGGAGCCCGGTCCTGTATCATGAAACAATAAAGCATAGAAAGTATGCAGTCAGTACGTGGAATGTACCGGGTATGCAAGGTAAGTAAAAAACCTCAAGTAAATTAAATCACTTAAAAACATTTCATAACATATCATAAGCTTTCAAGCACAAGTAGATGGGTCACATGCATTTATTCTGAAATCGCAACCTTATCATAACATGACCATGCATAGCTCTATAACATCATGATTGACTCGAATGACTCAAAGCTGGAACATAACATTTATATTGAAAAGATGGACAATGAGTAAAACCTTGCCTTTAGAACATGCATGCGTAAAGTAATCATCATGAGTAATGAATATGCAAATCTATATGATATAGACAGTGGGAGACTCTTCACTTAACCGATATACCACGATAGAGCTTACGTGGTCTCGACTATCACACTTAAGTGGGCAGAGCCTTTCAAAACCTTGCCAGGGCTAAGGACGCTATCATGATATCGATATCAAGCTGAAGGGCCAATCGGCCGAGGATAGCTCACAAGGAAGATCCCAATAATATAATAGTATCAACTTACGTTGGCGCGTAGTTGTGGGCATAGGGTGATCGACCTTTAACCGTCTCGGTGCTAGACTCTTCTCCCAAGAACATGCAATTCTCTACATCGTATATAACAAAGCTCAACATCATCTATTGACGAAGCTCAACATTAAATCATGCATAACTCAACATCGTATGAAATGAAACTCAACATTGTCAATTGACAAAGCTCAATAATGACATACATCTTAATTATGAATGTATGCCTATGAGAAGCTTTATTCTGAAACATACCACACGATCAAGTATAAGTAGGAGCATCTACTCCAAATCATACGGTAAGATATATGTAGGAATATTTAACTCAACATACCACAAGCTAGAAATTTGAAAATTTGGGAGATTTCGCTCCAAACAATGTGGTAAGCTTATTTCAAGAAAAATCATCATTTTAAATCAACATGTGGGCTTTGCCCAAAGCTTTATCATACTCGGATACACTCAATTTATTTTTAAAACATCATAATCATGGGTAGCTTTAGAAACATGATTTCCATCATCAAATCCCATCATCATCATACATTCACCATCATTCTCTTCTTTTATGAATTTCTCACCCATGGACATTTAATCTCATAGCTTAGAAAACATAATTTGTATTGAAAATAATTTAAAATATTCTCAAGCTTCACAACTCATCAATATAAATGTACTCTAATCATACCCATGTGTACAAATTGTAGAATTATGTAATTGGGTAAAAATCCCATACTTGTTCATAGGTGATTTATCATAATTTAATAGAAATTGGGCATGGGTGTGGAAGGAGACACCCATTCATATCCTTACATACCTGGGAATGGTGAATTATAACACCCTCTAATTGCCCAAGTTGAGATTCCAATGGAAACCTTGAGATTTTGCCTTAGGTCACCTCTTCAAACCTTCAAACTTGCATGCATGGGAAGAATGACTTAGAATAGGTTTTTCCCCTGCTAAAAACCCACTAAAAAGAGCCTTAAACGACGTAGTATAGGCCCCTAGAATTTAGGAATTATGGAAAAGACCTTACTAAAATCACTTGAAATAACTGTCAGGGGGTCCCAACAAGGGACCTTATGACTCATCATGAAGGGCCATGACTCGTCAAGTCATTCGTCAAGTACACTGGTTAACAAATCCTTTAGGGCTCGTAACAGGTTATGTAACAATTCATTCCTCGAGACCACAACTCACAATCACCTCCCGTTAGGTACACTGGTCGATCCTTCCATTTATTTCTCAACTACACCCCACGGTTAACCTGACGACTCGTGGTGGCTGGCCACGAGTCGTTCCCACGCCTGAGGGGACCTTCAACCTTTATTTCATCCAAGCCCTCCCACAAGCCACCTGATGACTTGTGGGGTCTCCTCATGAGTCATCCAATGACTCGTCCTACAACTGAAGCACCATTTTCCAGTTTTTCCCCGTTTCAACTCCCAGGTCCAATCTTTAAATTCTCGGGGTATAACAACGTCTAGATGCATTCGAGAGGCGGATAGATGAGTGCCTCACTTAGTTACAAGTGTCTGAGCTAACACGACGATATGTTGAGGTTAATGCCCTCAAAGCAGAGTTGCGAGAGCTATCGGCACGGCATATCTTGGCTATACCACAGTCGGTAATCCTAGTTGCGGAGGACGAGAGTGAGGAGGAGCTACCTCCCATTTTTTATTTCATTATCGAGCAGCCCGTGGCTGAGGGCAAAGGAAAGAAGCCTCGGGAAGAGGCGAGTGGAGGTGATAGTGGTGATCTACTACGAGAGTAGAAGAGAGAGCGGCGGGATATGGAGGCAGCACTGAGGCTGTCTAGAGATGAGGCCCGAGAGAGGGAGGAGTTTGATGCTGCTAGAGCTCGTGGACTGGGTATGAGCTTTGTTGGTTCATAGAGTGCGTCAGTTATCACCTGTGCCATCGGAGGGAGGTTAAGGGTGCATCTGCACCTTCCACAGACCAGACCACAGGCGTCTAAGTCGCTCAAGTTTGTTCCATATTCTCATGTTTTACTTTTGATATGTGTCGAGGACATTGCATGAAACTTTTGATAGGGGTGGGGTGGTACCTGTCTTTTGTTGAACATAACCCAAGGATTTTTCTTGCCGAATATCTTTTCCCTCGGGTGTTCCTTATCTAGTAGAACCGACATGCTCAGGTTTTTATTTTTTTGTATTTTTGTGTCAATGGAAAGAAAAAAGAGAACTTAGGGAAGTCGAATAAAATGGGAATTTTTGCATGTTAAACATCATTGAATGATACCCCTCTAAATTTTTTTTGTCCTGAGTATATATGTCCTTCATGGATCCTTGCATGACATTAATACTGGAATGTGATAATCATTGTGTGACTGTGCATGACCTAGAAATTGGTAATGATGATGTTATCTTGTGCATTATGTGTGTGAGGTGCTTAGTGTTAGTTCAACAATGTGTGTACAATCTAGAACTTTCTCGGTTAGTCATACCAAGGCTGTAAGATAGTTGGATAGGAAATGATCATAGGCTATTGTTCAAAGTAGTTCACTTTAGCCTAAATGACCTACCAAATGAATATGAATATCCCTTGATCTCGATTTTGCACCTAAATTGACCATTTTTGTTGTTTAGCCAATTCACCTTCCTTCTTTAATTATGATGAACTTATTTTGGCCCTAGTCCCTCCTTGGACACTATGGACCTCAACTCAGGAAAATTGCCTAAGTTGAGGGTGGCTATTATAGGGGTGAATAAGAAAAGTAGGGTGGAAAATGGCTGAGTAATGAAAACGAAATGCAGGTGTAGTGTGCTTAAAAAAATTTGCAAACGGAGACGAAAGGAAATATCTGATGAGAAATGCAAGAAAAGAACAAAAAAATGGAAAAAGAAGAACCCACACTCGTAGTCTTGAAATATGAATAAAACGAAGGAGAAAGGGAGAAGAGTAAAAAAGAGGTTAATTGGAGCAAAAGTTAGTGTAGTGCCAAGGAGGATTGAGTCACTATGTCCATATCTAACATACCCATCCCTAAGCCTATATTACAAGCCTAAGAAAGTCCTATAGTGATCCGAATCCAACCTTCTGACTAGGTGAGGTATAAAAAATAAGGTCAAGCCTATGGTTTTGTATGCGCACTGTATGAACTTCATTGTGAAAGTGATGGTTTTGTATGCGCACTGTATGAACTTCATTGTGAAAGTGAGTGCACTTGACACTATTTTGAATTGTAATGATATGTAGCTCTGAGTGATTGGGACTTATTTATAATGAGGGAATATGGGTAGCAATATCGCTTGTTAATTGACTGGGTCAGTGTCATAGGATTTTATGCATGGTTGCAGGTTGATATTGTAATGTCATTCCTTGATTCCTTCGTGTCATTGTAGAAAGCTTTGCATAAGCACTGTGATTTTTTTATGATATAGGAGGTGTTAGAAAGTTTTATTTGATTATGTTATGAGATTTTGACTGCTATAGGTTCCCTAGGTTTCTTTTAGTTGAAGCGTCGGTTAGTTTTGTTTTTTTGTTGCCGAGGACATGCAAAAGTTTTAAGTTGAGGGTGTTGATGTGTCGTGGTTTTACGGCACTTTCAACTCTTAAAACTAAGAAAATATGTTAATTCTAGGTATGTTTATATAGATATAATTTGTTTGTGCTAAGTGTTACAGGGAGACAAGTTCAGAAAGTGAAATGGGAAAAACAAGCCAAAACTGGGCTAACACTAGACTACCAATGAGGTAACGAGTTATCGTCTCACTTGACGACTAATTCCTTGAGCTGTTAGGAGAAGAGAGCCTTGAAGAACAAAAATTGGGCTGAAAATAATGATGACAACGAGTTAACACCATGACTTGTCAAGTCTGATAATGAGTCATCGTGTGTGTCGTGATGACTGGAAGCAAAAGTAGACCACAAGTATTGAGAGTTAGAACAAGAGGAGCACTGAGTCATCGTACGACTCCACTACTCATCGTGTGCAACCATTATCAGAAGTCCAACAATCTGAGCCAAGTGTTGAGAGTGGTGACAGAAGGAGCTACGAGTCGTTGTGAGACACAATGACTCGTCATGAGCAGTTAGGGTGAATCGTGAAGAACACTGTAGGTCCCTAAAGCAACAAAAGACCTAACAACTCATCGTGTCACCTGATGACTCATTGGGTGAGTCGTCTTCAAGTGGAAGGATCTTCTGAGAATGAGCCATCAGTACACTTAATGACTCATTAGGTCACCTAACGAGTCTTCATCACTACCGACCTGACTTCCTTGTTTAATTAGGAAAGGATTTATTTTATGAATATAAATACTTTATTTAGGTTTCTTTTTACAGTCTACGACTTATTACGACTTTTTACCATAATTTCAATGTTGTTGATCGACAAGGTTCAAAAAGTAATTTTCTTAATTTTGTTCTTGGGTTTTGAGATTCAAACAACTTTGAATTATTGATTTTGGATTTTTGTTGATTAATTCGAGAAGCGTCTCTTCTACGATTAATAGTAAGTTTACAATTATGATTTTTACTATTATTCTTAATTGTAATTGTTCAAGCATGAGTAGCTAAACCCATAACTAGGGTTTTGGAAACCATGATGAATTAACACACATCGGAAAAAATACTTAGTGAGTCTTGAATGGAGTTTATGCATGTATTGTTCTTCCCTTCGTATTAATTTCTTCTTAATGGTCGCGAACGTTGGAATTTACCTTATTCTTGCTCACCTTATAAAGGGGATAATGAATGGGAAAAGGGATTAACAATAGAGATTTGAGGCTATAAACCCCTCATCTAATAGCTTGACCTTGTCTGGGAATAGCTAATCCGATATCAAAGGTAAGGGTTAATCAAGCATACACCCACATACGACTCAAGTTGCATAGTGATAACCATCTAATTAGGGGACCATTTAGGTGAAGTTAACGTACTGATATTGCATGCTAAATACCAGAATAGATCACTAGTATAAAATGCCTTGTTGTAATGAAGTCATGGGAAACACAAACCTAGTCAACTCACTCATTGAATACAACCAATTTTAATCAAGAATCTACTCACGGATATATACTGTTTTACATTAATTCTTGTTGAAATATCCCCCCCAGGAAATAAGTGAACTAATAGTAATTTGGGTGACATCAGAGGCATGCTTAAGAATGGAGAGAGGTGGACCTCACTCCAATTACTTTTTAATATTATACTTGGTTGACGATATGGATATTGAGGCAACTAAGTCTATGTAGGACTTTGAGGAGGAAGATCAAAGCAACTTCATCTTAATGTTTGTTATGCAAACAAGGCCAAAGGATATTCCTCCTTTAAGGGCCAAGAAGTTCTAGTTGAGACATCTATTACTTGGTACCTTTATTCTTATACCACCACCCTTTATGCGGAATTGAAAAATGGAAAAGAAATTATGGGTACAATTCACAAGTTCAAAGTGGAACGAAAAGTGTGAAAAATTGATGACGTCGAGCTGCGACATTAAACCAGGCACTTCTTAAGAGGCAACCCAAGTGTTTTTCAATTTCTTTTTACTTTAATTTGTGTTGTTTTTGCTTGTGCAGGGTTGAAAAAGGTGTGGAATGTGACAAAAAGTAGAAGGAGCTAAAATAAGGTACCTACGTTGGACCTACAAAATGCATATCCATATGTGCAGCACGCAAATCCAACGCATGTGCCAACTAGAACACCTGGAAGAAAAATGCTCAAATGTGATGCATCTGCACCTTATCTTCCAAATGTAGATCCAAATGTGCATCAGGAAGGTCTAGCACAGGCTCTTGGACAGATCACTAAAGCTCCTAGTGCATAAATTTTCCTTCACACATGCATTGCCCATGCGGCCACAAGTGCCAACCTACAGCTTGCAGATACCTTTATCGGCCCAGGGAGTTCTTTCACCCACTTTTCTGTTATTTTGTTCAACCTTTTGCATCGAGTATAATGCATTATTTTCATAAGGGTGAAGTTTGAGTAACCCACTAGTTAGGGATGCATGATTTGGCCCTATGATAGACTGGATGACGTCATTCTTAAGGGAAAATCGTCATTGCTTACTATTTAGCTCATCATTGCTTGATATTTAGAATCATCTTTGTAGATAATAGCTAGTGAATAAACTACGAGGATTTTCTTTATATCATGATTATTTCCCAAGGAGTAAATTTTTCTTATTTTATTTTTATGTTGAATCGGGTGACATTTCTTGATGATGGATTGAAAGGAAACTTTCTTCAGGGACAATGTCATGTTTTAGTTGTCTTTGTGAGTCCTTGTTGCACTCACTTTGAGAGGCACCACCAAATGTTTTACTTGGTATAGGCAATGTGATCTTTGAGAAAAAAAATAGGGCAAATGAAATTTAAAAAAGAGCATTATCTTGTCATGATTTCTATATTCTTTTCTTGACTATTTGATTCATAAAACCATAATGCACAACTCGAAATAGTTTTTCAAAAGCCATTCCTTGAATTGACCTTGAGAATAGCTAGACTCCTTGGAGCATGATTCCTTGTGTTATGAGGTTTTTGCTTAATTCTGGTGTATGCATATTATCCAGAACTTGCCCCAAATATAATTCAAGGAGAAATCCTAAGGTAGCTGCACTTGGAAAATGACCTTAGGCTCTTTAAAGATAGTCACTTCACCATAAAATATTCTCCTTTAACATCAACCCTTGTTAACAAATGTTTTAGCCTTAAACCTTTTTCTTGGACACCACAAGGCGACTTGAGAGGCGCGACGCGACAGGGTGGTTAGCTCTATGGGCAGCGCGGTGTCCCCCCCCCTGCTACCATCC
>JACEIK010000269.1:112745-124224 GCA_018107945.1 Datura stramonium
GATGTGGGAGGAAATAAATATGGATTTTTTTGCAGGCCTACCTCGTACTCCACGTCACTATGACTCCATTTGGGTGGTGGTAGACAGGTTAACTAAGGCTGCATACTTCCTACCGGTCAAAACCACGGATTTGGCAGATGATTATGCTAAGTTGTATATTCGGGAGTTGGTTCGACTTCATGGAGTGCCCTTTTCTATTATTTTAGACAGAGGTACTCAGTTTACTTCCCAATTCTGGCATTCTTTTCAGAAAGGACTTGGGACCCAAATTAAGCTCAGCACAGCATTTCACCCGCAAATGGACGGCCAGGTGGAACGAACAATCTAGACTCTCGAGGACATGTTGAGGGCATGTGTTATGGATTTTAAAGGTAGTTTGGATGATCATTTGCCCTCAATCGAGTTTTCTTATAATAGCAGCTATCACTCCAACATCCAAATGTCACCATTCGAGGCTCTTTACGCATGAAGGTGTAGATCTCCCATCAAATGGTTTGAGGTTGGTGAGGTAGCTATGATAGGACCAGATTCAGTTCACGAGGCGATGGTGAAGGTTTAGTTGATAAGGGACTGGTTAAAAACTGCTTAGAGTCGTCAGAAATCGTATATTGATGTGAGGAGAAGGGATCTAGAGTTTAATATGGACGACTAGGTATTTCTAAAGGTATCTCCCATGAAGGGAGTCATACGGTTCGAAAAGAGAGGGAAACTCAGTCCCCGCTATGTTAGCCCCTACCGGGTTGTGAGGAGAGTTGGTAAGGTGGCGTATGAGTTGGACTTGAACTCAGAGTTATCTTCAGTTCATCTGGTGTTTCATGTGTCGCTTTTAAAAAGTGTTTGGGTGACCCGGCCTTGGTGGTCCCAGTAAACAGCATTGGGGTAAAAGATAGCCTCAGTTATGAAGAAATTCCCGTTGAAATCTTGGATCTTCAGGTTCGAAAGTTGAGAAACAAAGAAGTAGCTTCGGTTAAAGTTTTATGGAGAAATCAGCATGTTGAGGGAGCTACGTGGGAAGCCGAAGCGAAAATGATGGCTAGATATCCACATTTTCTCTACCAGGTCGGTTCCGACTTGAGGTATCAGTTTTGCCTTATGACTCTATCTTTTTTTCATATTCAATTCATGCATGCAAGTTTCTTTTATATGTATGAATGTTTATGTGAAGTATGAGATCCATTTAGCTATATGGTTTTATTCGGAGGTAGTCATTCCTTGAAAATTTCGGTTAAAATGATCAGTATATGGCTATAAATTGTATGTTTTTGTTTGCTGCTTATTTCCTACATTCGAGGATGAATATTTCCAAGGGGAGATATTGTAATACCCCGGAAAGGCCTAAGAATAGACCTGGGAATATAATTTGAAAAGTGTAGAAAACTGGCAAAAACATCATAGAACGGATAACTCAACGAGTCATGGATGGATACCACGAGTTGTCGAAAGCAGTCGTGGAATGGGGGTTCAGGAAAGCAGTGGTGACAACGGATGGTATAACGACTCGTTGTCAGGAACAATGAGTCATTGTTACCAGTAGTTGGAAGGACTGGACTTGGGCTGAGGGGAAAACAACGGAGCGTCCTACAATTCGTTATAAGAGACAATAGTCCGTTGTTTCTAGTCTTTGTTTGAGGGTTGAGGATTTAAGAGCATTCAACGGATGGAGACCACGACATGTTGGATGCCACCACGAGTCGTGGTGAGGCTCATCGAAAGAAAAGTCAGATTTGGTCAAGGGGTTGACAACGGTCGATCCAACGACCTATTGATTTAAGCAATGACTCATCCTGACGAGTCGTGGGAAGAATCTGAGGATGTAATGGGGCGGTGGACCCAACGACTTGATACTAAGAGTCGTGGCTTGTTGCAACGACTCGTTGGATCAGTCGTTGGTCCGTCCGGAATAGTTTTTAGGGAAATAATTTTAAGGGCATTTTTGACTTTTCTATACTTTGAGACCCTAAACTACATCATTTTGGATATTTTCTGAGCGTGATAAGATGAGTTAAGTCCTTTATGCATGCCTATTCTCATGCAAAATCTTAGAGAGATATTTTGGGAGATTCAAGGTCTTCTTCCCTGAATTTTCATCAATTTCTTTATGGGTATTCTAGGAACCTCGAAAGCAATCCATTCCCAAGTATGTAGGGTTTTAGAATGGGTGATTCCTTTCACACCCATGCCCAAATTCCAATGTAATCATGAATCCTCCTATTCAAATTCTATGGGGTTTTACCCAAATGCATGAAAATTTGATTTCTCTTTATGGGTTTGATTTAATTGAGTTTTAATTATTGAATTATGAATGATGGGAAGGTTTTATATTATTTTCTTTAAAATCATGTTTCAAGCCTTTTAAATCTAAAATGCCCATTGATGAAGATTCATGAAAGTTATAATTTATGATGAATACTCTATAATTTGAGTTTATTGATGATGGAAAAGCATGATTTCAAGTTACCCACGTTTATGAGCGAAGAATTGAATATGTCAAAGTATTGGGCAATGCCCACATGTTGAAGGATGATTTACGATTTATGAACGAAATACATGTTTTATTGATTTATGATGTTGGTCGATGAAAAGGGCATATGATTCTTGGCTAAGCATGTTTTAAAGGGGATCAATGATGATAAATGTTATATTTTAGCCAATAAATCTTAATGCATGATGTTATTGATTTATGTATGAGTCTATATGGATGTTTTTGGGAGCCGTTTCTAGAACCGAGCAGCCCGGCGTTCAAAGAACTACGTCGGTGTCTCATAAACACGTGCCACCATGGGTTTTTGATGATATGATGTATTGATAATGATCCCCTCAAATGTGATATCACGCCTAATGCACGACCCTCGCCTGGCAATCCAGGGTCCGCTCTGCCACTTGAGTGAGATAGTTCGGACATCATCAAAGGCTCTACCATGATGGTGTTGGTTATGAAGAGTCCTACCATTATTCCGCATGTTTTATGAATTGTTATACTTATGTTATTGGCTCAAGTTATGTTTTGATAATGTTTACTTACGATTATGTTTATGAATTCTTTATGAATTAATTGAAATCCTTAAGCCTTATATTTTCTTACGAAGTTTATGATATATGCATGATGTCCTTCTCCTACGTTACTTATGAGTTTTGTTTTACTTTTAAATGTCCATTTTAGTTACCTTGCATACTCGGTACATTCCATGTACTGACCGCATACCTTTTATGTTGTATCATTTCATGATACAGGGTCCAAATCTCAGGCTCATCCTCATCCGTAGTTCATCTCAGCTTATGTTCTCAGCTCATTGGTGAGTCCTCATGTTCCGAGGGTTGTTAAATAGGCTTTTATGTTATCTTATGTTCCAGTGTCGTTCAGGTTAGTTGGGGATGTTGTCCCATCAACCCATCGTATGTAGTAGAGGCTTTCAGACAATGTATAGTATTCAACTCATGTGTACACTTAGTATTTATAGTGTTATGCTATGTTTACGTTTTCGCTATGTTTATTTTAAGTATTCCTCTTTACTTAAATGAGATTAGATGTATGCATGTTTGGTCGACTTGGGGTCTCTCAGGGTCTCTTGTCCCGTGTCTACGATCCGGGTGTATGTTCCAGTCGTGACAGCTCTTAAGCTTATGTTTTTTCTTAGTTTTCGAGTTGATTATATGCATTTTATTACCTTTTTGCCTTTGTTTTGTGTAGATACCTAAATGTGTAGAAATGAGCAAAAATGGAGCAAAAAGAAGGAAATGAGATCAAATCGACGGTCCACCAATGAAAACTGGCGAAACACCGGTAAAGAGCTGATCATCACTGTCTCTGAGAAAGAATGCCACCAGTGAAACGCGAGTTTCCAACGACGACTCGCCGGTCCAGTCACTGAATGACATCCGATTTTCTGGAGTGAAGAACAAAGACTCGGCGGTTCACAAATTAAGATCAGCTAAACGCCGAATGAACCGCCGATTTTCACTAGAGTTTAGTGATGGCTCAGATAATGTACCTGACAGTTCATGGATTTTAACTGACGAACCGTCAGTACCTCCGCTGATTCCAGAATGCTGCTTAGGGGAAAAATTATCCAGCATTAAAAAAAAAAAGATACCCTATTTTCTTTGATATAAATTCTAGAGAAAGTACTGTGTACTGAATATATCATAGAAGAGCATATCATATTTGGACTGACATTCTATCAGCGTTTCGCCGGACCCGAACGGCATATCATTGAACCTCATCGTCCCTAAATTGAATTCTACTAAATTACAAGCACCCATGAACAAACACCCACACACATTTTGAATAAAATAACACCACTACACCTAAAAGAAAATCAAATGATTATTTTCCCTTAAGAATGGCATCACCCAGTCTATCATCGGGCAACACATGGCATTTTACTCCACTTGGGTTACTCAGACTTCACCCATTTAAAATTCACACAAATAGAACACTCAGTTCCCTACCCATTTCAGCAAACATAGCATACTCATGAATCCAATGGGAAAGGAAAGCATTAAGAATGAAAGGATAATGCTCCATTGATGAAATCATGAAAAGGGCAAGGAAACATTACGACACTATCGGAATACTTGCAAACTTAATCTTGGAGAGCTTAAAAACTTTCAAAAATGGCATGTCAGAGGTTGTGTAGTAGAGAAAGAAAATTTGAGTGTAGTGAGGGTGTTAGTGAAAGGAGGGAAGGGTTTTATAATGAGACGGGTGAATGGTGATAGGTGGAGGAGAAGGTGGGGTACCAATGGTGAGTTAATGTGTTTGTGGGAAGTGAAAAGGTAGGGAAAGTGGAAAGGTGGGAAAGTGGAATGGTTGAATATGGGGAAGAAAAAAAGGGTGTGAAAAAAATGGTAGAAAAGGATGTTTAAGAGAATATTGTGCAGAATAGGGCGGCTCAGCTAGTATTTTGGGGTTTAGTGGGTCCACACATACTTTAAATTCTGAAACAAACTTTTACCTCGACCGGTGATGCATCGGTGGTTTTCCGAATTGAACCTTCATTCCACCACTTTACCTGTTTTTTTTCAAAAAATCATGCCCAGTGCACTGCCTCTCAGCCAGCTATTGACCGGCGGTTCGTGAACTTGATCGACAATCCACCGGTGGCCCGCCACTTAGGCTTCAATGCTTTAGTGATTTGTTTTGCATCGGCGACCTACCGGCAGCACACGATTTTGTATTGGCAGTTCACCGGAGTGACCGTCGATCAAATTGTCAAAGTCCCAGCCTTTTTCCTTTTTGTACCCTGAAGCGGCGGTTCGTGCTTCTAGACCGGCAACTCTCCGATCTAGCGTGGTTCCCACGTTGTTATGGTTCTTTCTGTCTTTGCTCCTTGCTTCATTGACTCTACAAAACAAAAACAATAAAGACATAACATAAATCAAATAATACACTTGGGTTGCCTCTCAAGAAGCACCTTAGTTAACATCATGGCGCGACGTGGCTCTCATTTAACAATTCTCCTTTGACGGATCATCCTCCGACTCTGTCTCCTCCATCTCAATTCCACTATCCTCATCCCCTTTCTGCAATACCCCTAACACCCTACATTCGGCGAGCGCTTCAGCTGACGGGAAAACCTTGAAAATGACTTCTTCATATCCAACTCTAAATTTGAGCTCCCTAAGCTCCATATCAACCATATCTCTTCCTGTAGCTAGAAAAGGTATCCCCAAAATAATGGGTACCTCCACATACATCTCATAATCAAGGACTATGAAATCAGCATGTAGGATGAATTTATCCACCCTTACCAACACATTTTCTAACACCCCCACCGGTTTTTTTATGGACCGATCCGCCATGAGCAACCTCATCGACGTAGGCTTTGTGCTTCCAAGTCCCAACTTCTTGAAAATGAGTAGGGGCATTAAATTTATGCTGGCACCAATATCACATAGAGCTTTTTAAACATACATATCCCAATTGTACAAGGGATTATGAAAGCTCCAAGGTCTTCCCGCTTGGGGGAAAGGTTACTCATCATCATTGCACTATAATGGTGCGTTGTCTCCCCACTACCTGCATCAACCAACTTATTCTTTTTCAGTAATTCTTTCATGAACTTTGCATACCCTGTCATTTGGAGAAGAGCATCCACTAATAATATATTAATGGACAACTTGCTAAACATATCAACAAATTTTCTGAACTGGTCATCCTTCTTTTACTTGGCCAACCGTTGTGGATAAGGAGGTGGAGCTTTTGCTTCAACCTTGTCGTCATTTGGTTCCTTCATGCCCACCTTATTTTCATCAGCATGTGAGGGGATTTCATCATCCTTCCCCTCACCTTTCTCTTCATTCTTTTCCTCACTCCTTGGAGTCTTTGGCATCTCGTAGAGTCCCTTTTCCTCATTTAATTTTGGTTCATTAACCTCTTTGGGATTTACTGGTACATCTCTGATCACTTTGCCACTCCTACTAACAATAGCCAGGCATTGACTATCTTTCTTTGGATTCGACATTGTCTCACTAGGAAGCGTTCCCTTCATTCGGGGGTTCATTTGAGCCGACAGGTGATTCATTTGTGCTTCGAAATGCTTGATGGAGGCTGAATGTGAGCTCACTATTTGGGAAAGGTTATAGACCTCCCCTCTTAACTCTTTGACCCCACTCTTGGTTGACTATACTTTCTTTAGGACTCTTGATAGCATTTCCTCAATTTTTGAACTACCTGCGTTACTCACACCTAGCTGACCGTGGGAGTTTCCATCTTTTGGAGGGGAAACATACGGGTTTGAACTTCGATGATAGCTGTCTCCCTCTTGATTCTGCTCTCTATTTCCCCATCTTTCATTTCTTTCAGGCCACCCCTGTGCATCACGATTTCTCCGGCCTTGATTTTCATCCCTTGGCCACCGAGGGCCTTGATTGGTTCCTTGAAATCCAGGTGGAGGACCTCCCATTTGGTTCCCCATGTATTGACATTCTTCCTCGTAACTTGGTGGTGACGATTCCCTTTCATATTGCAAGGGACCTTGCATACCTACAACATTTACCACCTTGGGCCCTGCCCCCATTACATGCTTTGTCATTAATTCCAGCTGTGTCATCATCTTAGCAATATTTTCATCCCTTTTTTGTAATTCAGCCGCTAATGAATAGAGCCAATCTCATGCGTAGATACATTTGTCTCTCGCGTGTGCCAAGCCCTATTGTTTTTTGTCATTATGTCTAGAAGATCTTTAGCCAACCCATATGTTTGATCCATAATAGACCCTCTGGCTAAATTGTTGGCTACGAACTTGTTTATGGAGTTAAGGGCTCTGTAGAAGCTTTGGAGAATCACTCCATCCGGAAGTCCATGATTGGGACAAAAAGCAACCTTCTTTTTGAACCTTATCCATGCCTCATGTAAAGGCTCTCTAGGCTCTTATCTTAAATTTGTGATGGCGTCCCTCAGCTGCAACATCTTTGATGGTGGGAAGAAATGATCAAAGAAGGCCTCGGTTAACTCTTGTCAAGATGTAATACAACCAGGGGGCAACTCTTCCAACCACATCATTGCTTCTCCCATTAGAGAGAATGGGAAAAGCCTTAGTCTGATAGACTCTTGACTTATGTTCGTGATGTTGAAGGGATGGCATATCTCCAAGAAATTTCTCAAATGTCGATTTGTGTCCTCACTTGGTTTACCCCCAAAGAGTCCCTTCATTTTCAACAAATGCAGCATGGTGCTTGTGACATGAAATACAACATTCTCTACTGTAGGTGGTAGGTGAATGGCTCCAACAATCTTCGACATCACCGGGTTATCATCATTTTGCTCCATGTTACCTTCCATTGAGCTATCCCCTGCTTAGGAGTGATGACTCATATGGTTGTAAGATCCTAACAAACACAACAAAATCACATCAAGTAGCTACGATGCAAAACTATTTCATCTTAACAATCAACACAAGGATATAAAGCGCTAGTCCCAGGCAACGGAGCAATTTTTTATAACGTCCAAAATATACTCCTCATAAGAAGGGTATGCATGGCTGAAGTATCAAAACAAGTAACACGATGGGTGTCGGGGTCAAATCCCACAAGGACTAGTGAGTGATAGTTAGAAGTATCGGTTGAGAAATTGAAGTTAGCTTGCACCACTTAGAATTTACATAAAAACAAATAAGTTGAGGAGATTTTGGAATTTGTAGTAGATTATAATTGCTAATTAGGTTGAATATAATAGCAAAATCAGCAAGGATGTAGACAAGGATGCAAAAGACTGGAGGTGTGGTGTAGATGATATACTAACTACATAGGGACATGCTAGGTCATCTCATAAGTTCAATTAGTGTAAATAATCTTGGGGAAATAGGTAATTACATGTAATGCCCCAGAAACTCAAAGACTAGACCCAAGACTTAAAATAGAGAAAACTGAAAAATCTACACCAGGTCACAGAATAAGTCGTTCTCTGACTCGTGGGAGTGACCATGAGTCGTTAAGTGACTTGCGGTGAGGACTTCAAACTTGTTTAGAAATTTGGAAAATGGGTGACCATGGGTGTGACCACGAGTCGTGGTCAACACAATGAGTCATGAGGTGATCCGTGGGGACTCCAGGGAATTTTAGGTAGTGGAGACCACGAGAGGTGACCACGAGTCGTGATCACCAACCACAACCCATTGGGTCCCTCGTGGTGACCCGTGGAGAGAAATCAGGCAGTGCACTTTACAACCGTGACTGTGAACTTATGGCACTCGAATACAATAGATATTTTTTGCAAATTTTTACATATTGAAACTGTGAATGAGCCCCTTCTAAATTTTTCTTGTGTTGTGTCTTTAGTGTATATATCATGACCTTTGTGGTTCTTTGCATGTCATTAATATTGTGAATGTGATAACCACTGTGTGACTGTGCATGAACTAGCAATTGCTAGTAAGGGTGTTGTCCTGTGCATTATGCGTGTGAGGTGCTTAGTTTGGTTCAATAGTTGTGTGTAGAATTTAGAACTTGCCCAGTTATCCATACCAAGGTTGTAAGATAGTTGGATAGGAAATGATCAGAGGTCATTGTCCAAATTAGTCCACTTTAGCCTAAATGACCTAGCAAATGAAGATAAATATCCCTTGATCTCGATATTGAGCCTAAATTGAACCTTTTTGTTGTTGTTGTTTAGACAATTCACCTTCCCGTCTTGATTATTGATGTTGCTCAAGTACATGCAAGCGCACGTAGTCATCAAGTAATATAGGACGGAAGCTCAGATTATCGTACCCAAAGAGACTTGTCAGCTCAATCGTTATAAGGTTAATAACTTTATTAAGCTAATCTAACAAAAAATTTAATTGGGAAATGGTTTGAGAAACTAATTATTACACCCCAAAAATATTTTGAATGATTATTTGATGGCAATATGTCATATTAAGGGAATTATGGGTTGTATATTGGTCATAAGTGAGGAGGGAAACATGTGCAAGTGGAAAAGCGAAGAGTATGTGAAGTTTGTAAGTAAGGGTCAATTTTAAACGGACATATCTCCAAATATATAATGATTCAGAAGTCCTATAACCTATTACATTAAAGGTATTTGAGTCTAGTTTACAACAAAAAAAACCTCTCATCAATCAGAGTTCGGATTAAAACGTTCTGCTCGTTTGAAGGCATCATTGTCGGCTAGGAAAACGCGCAGGCGTCGAGACAGGCAGGCAGCAGGAGCACGCGCGTGAGGGCACGTCGCACAGGCGCCGCACGCGGGCACCGCCCAGGCCTTGGTCAGCCCACCTATATGAAGTAAATTTGAGCTAGAAATCTCATTTCTACTCTGTTTTACTTTATTTTTTTCAGAATTCAGAGCTCTATCCAATGGTGAAAACAAATCCCAGATAAGGACTTGTATGGATAGGTCAAATTTCCTTATAGNTGGAAAGGGTTTCTAATGTTGTAAGCTTCTAACCATGGAGTTGCTGCGGATTTGGCTGCCAAGTTGCTGCGTTTTTGGACAGTAGGGAGGTGAAGTTCTACCTCCATCTTGGTGAGAGTTGAGTACAAAAGGAGGTAAGTGTTTTTACTCCTTAAATTCTCATGAATTCACAAGTTATGTTGGAAGTGAAGTTGTTACTTAAGTGTTGCTTGTGTGTGTGTGTTGCTACTGCGTTTCAGTGGATTTGTTGTTGTGTTTTTGTAGCAGCAGCTAGCTAAGGATATACTCCATTTTTGTTGGAGTTGAATACAAATAAAATGTAAGTGTTTTTACTTATTAATTCCTATGAATTTGCAAGCTAAAGGTAGAGGTTAAAAGTGAAGGTTGAGGTGTTGTTTTGTATGTGTTATGGTGTGAAGCTGCTGCTCGTTTGAAGGTTGGAGCTGCTGTGTTTTGTTGAGAATATACTCTATATTTGTTTGTGTTGTTCATGATGAAAGCTAGGTAATTTCCTACTTCTATTTTCCCTCAAAGTTGTAGAAACAAGTATAAGTAAGAAATGCTAAATGTTGCCTTGTTTGTTTGTGTTGTGACTTCCTATTGGTGTGACGTTTTGACTAGATAAAAATTCTTAAAAAGCCTATTCAGTTGGTTATAAACTCAAGGAATTGAAGAGGCTAACTTCTGGTTGTTGAAGGGAAAAGTCGGCTAGGAAAAAATCGTCAGAAACAAGGTATGTAAGGCACTCGTTACCTCTTGTTTTCAAGCACGTTTTCATGCCATTTATGAGTCCGGCATTCCTATATATCTAAGTTTATGTTGGAAGCATATTATGATTCTGTCCAAGGGTTTAAGTTTCTTAATATAATCCATTGGTAAAAGGGTTGAAGCGTGTGAAGGTAAAACAAAAGAGTATAATTTATACGCTTGTTGTCGTATTATTGTTGTCGTAGCTATAGATTGAGTCTGGAGACCCCTCTATGTGGGCACTGTGAGCTGGTCCTTTTTTTTATGTTACATATATGTGGTGCCAAATGTGATAAATGTTGGATGCTAAGTGAAACTGGTAAAAAGGGCAAGACGATGACGCGTGAACGAACTTAACGCTAGAAAATGACTTTAAGCCTAAAAAGGGTAAATGAGAATAACAAAATAGAAATGCATAACAATAGTCACCCACCCTCTTATTCATATGTTCTAATTTATATAAGTCCAAGAGTATATTCCTTGATTTCTCTGCCTTTAGCTAACCGGCTAGTTTACGAGTTTCCTAACCAAACGATACATTGAACTTGAAAGATAGAATTTGAATGTGTAAATTATCGATATTTCTATTCAACCATCTTTATGGGAAGGTTATACATAGTATATTAAGGTTAGTAAGTGTCACGCCCCGCCTTGGGGGGTATGACTGGCACCTGGTGCCCTAGTAGGACCTGTACTGCTAACTGGTGAGCCTAAGCACGTCTGGTGCCTGGCTAGCTCTATTTCTGATTTCTAGAAACAAAGGGCTATATAACAGTTGTAAACACAGCCTCCGGCCGACTGGGCCTATAGCCACCTATGCCTGTAATAACAGCTAACCAGAAACATACTCATAACAAGGAACCTATGCGGGCCGAC
>JACEIK010000269.1:124364-143503 GCA_018107945.1 Datura stramonium
TCTCCACAAACATTGATCAACATTTCAAGCACCTAAAAACTTTCTTCAATGTAATCAAAGAAAATGACTTAGTCTTGTCCAAAACCAAGTATAGTCTTTTTCAAACCAACATCCGCTTTCTTGGGCATAATATCCAACAGGGTACTATCATCCACATTCAAAGATCTATCCAATTTGCTGACAAATTTCTCAATCAGATTTTAGACAAAACACAACTGCAAAGATTCTTGGGTGTGTTAATTATGTAACATATTTTGTTCCAGGGCTTAGTGATTTACTAAGACCTGCTGTGATATATTGAAAAAGCCTCCGCCTCCGTGGATCCATGTTCACACCAATGCTATTAAAGAAATCAAGCAGAAGATTAAGCATCTTCCTTGCTTATCTCTTCCTGATCCCTGTGCATTCAAAATAGTCAAAATAGATGCATCATACATTGGTTATGGTGGCATCTTGAAATAAAGAAAAAATGATAAGGAGCATATTATTGCATTTGCATCAAAGCATTGGAATAAGGCCCAACAAAATTATCCAACAATTGAAAAAGAAATTTTGGCAATTGTTTTGTGCATTTCAAAATTTCAAGCAGATTTGTTAAACCAAAATTTTTTATTATGAATTGACTGTAAAGCTGCAAAACCTGTTTTACAAAAAGATGTTCAAAATCTTGCCTCTAAACTTGTATTTGCTAGATGGCAAGCTATTTAGTCTATTTTTATTTTGATATAGAATATATCAAAGAGAGCTTCAACTCTATTCCAAATTTCGCTACTAGAGAGTTTTTACAGGGAAGGTAATATGAGTAGAAAAAAGAAGGCAACAAAGGTCCCGGATTCATCACAACTTCCAACCCTCACTCTGTCGAGTGAAAACAAATTAGCGCTGATACAACATAGGTGAATAAACCCTCCAGCCTTTCATGGATCTTAGTTGGAAGAGGACTAGTAGGAATTCATGGATGAAGTATGAAAGATCTCCCGGATTATGGGTGTTATTTCCGCTGAGAGTGCTTATCTGGCTGCCTACCAGCTGAAAGGGCTGGCACAGATCTGGTACGATCAGTGGAAAGAAGGGAGACGAGCAGGAGTAGAATTGGTGGAGTGGGAAGAGTTCACCACAACATTCTTAGATAGATTCTTTCCCCGGGAGTTAAGGGAGGCTAGAGTTGCAGAGTTCATGAATTTGAAGCAGGGCAATAGGACGGTTGAGGAATATGCATTGGAGTTCACACGGTTGTCAAGATATGCATCGGAGATGGTAGCTAAGCCAAGGGCTCGCATTCTTAAGTTCGTTAACGGAGTATCAAACCTATTCCTTAAGGAGTGTAGGACTGCGATGCTCATAATACATTGACCTCTCCAGCCTCATCGTTCATGTCAGCAGATTGAGGAAGAAAAGGTGAAAGACATGGAGCAGGAGAATAAGCGGGTTAGGATTGGCCAATCAGATAATGGCCACCAGAGATCTGGTGATAGTAACCGCCTATAGCAACAACAGCAACAGAGGACTCCAACACCTACTTCAGCCAGCGCCCCTACTTTTAGGTCTCATAAGGATTAGAAGGGTGGAGCATCTGGCTCTCAGTCCCAGAGTCACAATGCCAGCAACCGCTACCCAGCTTGCCCTAAGTATGGCAAGAACCATCCAGGCCAATGCATCCAGGGCCAAGATGGTTGCTTTGGGTGTGGAAAACTGGGTCACCAGCTTAGAGAATGCCCATCAGCAGGACGAGGGAGATCACAGTCTACCACTTCAACAACTCTAGCAGGCCGACCAGCTCAGCAGGCCAACACTTCAGGTATGAATGGCGGTCAGCGCCAGAACTGCTTTTATGCTTTGTCCTCTCGTCAGGATCAGGAGAGCACACCTATTGCGATCACGGGTATGTTACATCTCTTCCACCTAGATGTGTATGCCCTACTAGATCTAGGAGTCACACTATCATTCGTGACTCCTTATGTAGCTGTCCAGTTTGAAATTAGTCCAAAAGTCCTCTCAGAACCATTCTCAGTCTCTACCCCAGTTGGTGGGTCAATTAGAACCAGTCGGGTGTATAGAAAATGCCCAGTCTCAATATTGAATAAGGTCATTCTAGCTGATCTAGTAGAATTAGACATGGTCGATTTTGATATCATTCTTGGCATGGATTGGTTACACTTCGGTTATGCCTCAGTCAACTGCAGAACTAGAGTCGTCAGATTTTAGTTCCCTAATGAGCCAGTTTTAGACTGGATGGGCGGTAGTTCAGCGCCTAAGGGTCGGTTTATTTCCTACCTTAAGGCAAGGAAGCTCATTACTAAAAGGTGCATTTATCACCTAGTTCGAGTCAAATATTCCAGCTCTGAGACCCCAACTATCCAGTCAGTTCCAATTGTCAATGAGTTCCTTGACGTGTTTCCCGAAGATCTTCCCGAAGTCTCTCTTGAGCGGGAAATAGACTTTGGTATAGACCTTCTTCTAGAAACTCATCCCATCTCCATCCCTCCTTACAGAATGGCTCTAATTGAGCTTAAGGATTTGAAGGAGAAGCTAAAATACCTTATTGATAAAAGTTTCATCAGACCCAGCATCTCTCCATAGGGTGCTCTAGTACTATTCATGCAAAAGAAAGACGGACTCTCAGAATGTGTATCGATTACCGTTAGCTGAACAAAGTCACAGTTAAGAACAGGTATCCCCTACCCAGGATTGACAACTTGTTCGATCAGCTTTAGGGAGCCAGTTGTTTTTCCAAGGTAGATCTCAGGTTGGGGTATCACCAGCTGAAGATTATGCTAGGCTATATATTCGGGAGTTAGTCAGACTGCATGGAGTTCCATTATTTCAAATAGAGGTACCTATTTCACCTCGCATTTTTGGAAGTCATTTCAGAAAGGACTCGGTACCCAGGTCAAGCTCAGCACAGCTTTTCACCCTCAGACAAATGACAAGCTGAGAAGACTATTCAGACCTTAGAAGACATGTTGGGAGCTTGTGTGATCAATTTCAAGGGCAGCTGGGATGATCACTTGCCTCTCATCAAGTTTGCGTACAACAACAGCAACCACTCCAGTATTCAGATGGCCCCGTTTAAGGCATTATATGGTAGGAGGTGTAGGTCTCCTATAAGGTGTTTTAAAGTTGGTGAAGCTATCTTAATAGGGCCAAACTCGTTTCATGAAGCTATGCCGAAGGTGCAACTTATCAGGGAAGGGTTGAAAACAGCACAAAGCCAACAGAAATCCTATGCAGATGTGAGGAGAAGAGAATTAGAATTTGCGGTAGATGATTGGGTTTATCTAAAAATTTCATCCATGAAGGGGGTGATGAGGTTTGAAAAGAAAGAAAAACTTAGTCCGAGATATGTGGGACCCAACATGGTTCTGAGGCGAATTGGCAGTGTGGCATATGAGTTAGAATTAACTCCAGAGTTAGCATCTGTGCACCCAGTCTTCCATGTGTCACTATTGAAGAAGTGCATCGGTGATCCGATTTCAGTTGTGGCACTAGACTGTGTAGGAGGGAAAGATAGTCTCTCATATGAAGATGTCCTAGTTCAAATCCTGGACCGTCAGGTTCGTAAGTTGAGAAATAAGAAAGTCGCTTTGGTGAAAGTCTTATGGAGGAATCAGCTAGTTGAGGGAGCCACATGGGAGGCAGAAGCAGACATGATGGCCAAATACCCTTATTTATTCCCTTCTTGTTCAGTTCTAGCATCATGTACTAAATTCCTCCTCAATACTCTATTCAGTTCCATACTCATTAGCTCTATTTAGATTTTAAATATGCATTCTAGTTGCATCAACTCAATTAGTATGGTTAGATCAGTTTGGAGTCAGTCATTCCTTCAAAAATCAGTTCATAGTCATAGTTTAGGAATTGTAGCTCTTTCCCTAGTTTTCCAGTAGTTTTAGCCTTCATTCAAGGACGAATGATCCCAAGGGGAGATATTGTAACACCCCAAAATTTTCCTAGACCAAACTCAGACCTGGCAAGAAAAATCCAAAAGAAACCAGAAATTTTGCCTCAGAACGACCGAGACAACAAGTCATGGTCAGCTCCAACGACCTGTTGTCTGAGTCGTGGTCAGCCCTACCTTGGTCCTTCAGGAACCAATGGGACATGGAACGACCCATTGTGAGGAACAATGAGTCATCCTGTCACTCGTTGGTCCCTAGCTCAGAACTCCCTTATCCAGGAACCCATGACTCAACTAACGAGTCATCATGTGAAATAATGACTCATAGTGTGAGTCGTTAGTTGGGACTCCCAGATATCTCCTTCAGCAACAACGAGTGGCAACAACGATCCGTTGTCTCACACAACAAGTCGTAGTTACCACCCGTGGTGACAAGTTTATGGATCCTAAGAATTTTTCCAGTGGAGGTGACGACTTGATACAATGACCTGTTGGGTCTACCAATGAGTTGTTGTGTTGCTCGTTGTTAGGCTTCCCATATTTTCCTGCCAGTGGCCACGGGAGGTACCAACGACCCGTTGGTTCATCCAATGAGTCGTGGTCCCTCTTGTTGTCAGTTCCAGTGAGCCAGAAAATCCAGGCCCAGGACCAATGACTGGTCCCAACGAGTCGTGATCTCAACCAACGACTGGTCCCAACGAGTCATGATCTCAACCAACGACTCGTTGAGTGACCCATTGATCCCTGTCGGCAGTTTTTCCAGATTTTTCTTCCAGGGATATTTTAGTAATTTTCCACCTTTTAATCCATAAACTGCATCATTTTGGGTTATATTTGGGGAATTTAGAGGGGTAATCGATGATATACTTCATTCCTCTCATTCCCTCAGAAGTCAGATCATAAAATTCTATCAGAAAAACTCAAAGCAGAAGCTAGGGCAATCGATTTTATTCTCAGATTCTCAAGGGATTTTCTCTGGGATTTCTTCACCAGGTATGTGGGAATTTAACAAGGGCATTGTCCTTCCCTTGTGCCCCAAAATCCATTTAAATTTCTTATCAGTTCTAGTCCCCGAGTTTTCGAATGTGAATGAATTTTCATCCAGATACTATCTATATTGTGTGGGATATTGTTCATGTTAATTGTACTAAAATTCCACTATCTAGCTATCATGTTGATACTTGTTCTTGAAAAGTTGGTTTTAGCCCTAGTTTTGGCATGCAGTAAATTAGAATCTTGTATGTTTGATTAGTTGTTCATGTTGCTTGATTCTATCAGTGTTGGGATTCCCATGTTGTTAATATTAGTTGATTACTCATTCAGTTCATGCTAGTCTAGTTTTACTCAGAATGCTAGCCTACTCAGTATTTTCAAAAATATCAACTGATCAGTTTGACTATAGTCTTTTCTTGAGGTGTCAGTGGTGCCTCCCAATTATCAATATTTAGACTCAGATACCAGTTATCAGATTTTAGTTAGTTCTTTAGATGGTTATGACGCTTCTATATAAGTAGCTCTGACCAGTCTTAGAACCACCAGCTTCAGTTTCAGTTTGTTATTTAGACGGTTACGACGCTTCCAAATAAGCAGCTCTGGCCAATCTTAGAGCACCAGTTATAGAATCCGGTCTGATAAGACTCTCAGGGTGCCTTCAGATAGGTATCCCTAACTTAGTCTTGGACCCCATTTTCAAGCTATCAGCCTAGGACTATCCAGTGGGAGTAGGAATTAGCACCGAGCGGACTGGGGTTCCAGTGCACCCAGGTTTCCAGAACTACATTACACCGTAGGTTATTTTATTGGCCCTATGGCCCCACACATGTGATCACCCAGCTCATTCCTTTATACCTTGGAAAGGTATATTGGGTCCTACCAATGGGGTGTATACATCGGACTCCACGTTTAGCTCACATGGTTATATGTCGGTTATAGACTCTCTCACTAGTTAGTATAGTTTCAGTTTAGCTCAGCTCGGTACAGTTTCAGATTTACTCAGTTCAATTCAGTACAGTTTTCTCAAATTAGTATCTCAGATTTAGGGCATGTTTATGACCATCAGTCAGGGTCATTATTAACCATCTCAATTATATTTTAGTTGTTTAGTTTTCAGTATTTCAGTTGGTTATTACATGTCATTGCAGTTATGTTACTTGTTCTTCATGTTTATATTATCTCTCACTTATTCAGTACCTTCAAAGTACTAACGCATACCTTCTATGTTATATCGTATCATGATAAAGGCGCAGGTTCTCAGCCTCAGCACCATTAGTATATTCCTTTAGGTGATATCAGCAGTAGTACTTGTGAGTCCTCATATTTTGAGGACGATATTTATTTTATAGCTACTTTCTTTCAGTTAAACTTTAGAGTTAGCCGGAGACTTGTCCCAGCAACTCATCATTAGTAGATGGCTTTCAGACATACACTCAAACATTCAGTATGGTTTTGTCAGATGTATGAACTTTTATCAATTTAAAGCTTCCGCATATTTTTACTTAGATTACCAGTGTTATGATAGATCATGGGTTGGCTTGGGGTTACTTGTGAATCCAAGTACTGTATCTCGTCCAGGGTATAGACTTGGGTCGTGACAGCATGACCGTGAGATAGATATTTGTACCGGTATGGTATGATATACATACGACTGCGTGATAGAGATTGCACTAATATGGTATGACATATAAACGACTGTGAGATAGAAATTAGAACACGTATGTATACGAGTGACAGATAACGGACGTGCAGAGGTAATACATGATATGCCGATACTATTCGGGCAGGATGTGAGGAATACAATGGTGAGATGATACATGATGCTATGATACATGTATGGTACTAATTGAGGCAATTGGTACTAAATTGTTTAGTGTGGAATTATGGAGGTGCAGATGTATGCTCTCACCCTTATTTTTAGAAAACTTAACTCCAGTGACGTGGTTTGATACTTTCTGTGTTGGGCACTTGCGTTATTTTATTTAATATTATGATTGAATGTTTGTTTAATGTGGTAATCATGAGTTGTAAAAATGTCATGACTGATTAAATGATGGTAGCTGATTTAAGTATAATATCGAGGAATGGGTAAAGAAGTAGAAATTGAAAAGGGTTAGTCAATACTGTTGAGTCAATAAATTAGCCTTGAATGATAGAAATGGACTTAGTTAATAATAATTGGGGCATAAATTAGGTGTGTTCATAATATTTAATAAACGTTTTGTAGAAAAATAAGAGGTTAGGGAAATAAGTCGTTGTAGCAAGCGAACTGCAGCTGGTGTGACATTGCTGCAACAGTTAAGAGTTCGCTGCAACGAGATAGAAACTAGAATAAGGATTTGTGATTGATGACTAGAGATTGAGGTACAATTATATAAATGTTGATTGAGCTATATGAATTAATGAAATGATTAGCGAACTTTATAGGAAATAATTATAGAGTTGGAATTGTTGCTATAATTGGGTAATCAATTGCATGCTAATTATATACTATTGCTTAAACTAATCTTAGTTAGCCAATGATGCCTATCGATACATGTGGTGTACTGATACTATTTTGCTTTACATTTTGGGTATAGGTTGTGGCATATTTGAAGATTCATGAATGGTGTGGAGTACTTAGCATCAGCTTACGCATTTGCTCCGCAGATAAAGCTATGTCATTTTATCTTATCAATATTCTGTTAGAGCTCTTGTACCTGTCTAGACTAGATCTTAAGGAGGTCATGGTTCAGAAATTGTTTATTTTAAATTTTAGAAACATTTTGGATTTGAGCAAGTTAAGTATTATTGAAACTATTTTATTTGTTGGTTAAGGAAAGGGTTCTCCTATCGAGCTAGAATTAATGTAAGTACCGGCACTACTCGCCCATTTGGGTCGTGTCACTAAACTTAAAGAAAAAATTGCATCTTTAATCTCTTTCAAAGTAGGAAGTGCTCCTAGGATTGAATTTTCCTCTTTAGTGATCACTTTAGGTAGGAAACTGAGGATATTATAGTCCCTTTGGTGCCTTGGATCAGTAAACTATTTTCTAAATAAGTTAATTGCTTCATTAATATTATCACGACCTTCAACCCTGGTATTGTCCTTCTTTTTAATTTTTAAAGAGTTAACCTTCTTCTTTTAACATTCATGATAGAATGAAAGAATTTGATATTAACATCTCCCTCTTTAAACCATCTCATTTCAGCTTTTTGCCTCTAGTAGGCTTCTTCCTTCTTAATGTGTATGATCAATTGTGCATAAGCATTGTTCAATTCCATCCTATTGATCACTATTATCTTGTGTACATTTTTACTCCCTGTCTACCACAATATTTTTCAAGTCCTTTGTCTTGTCAAAAATATAATCAATATGATTCTTAGACCACCACGACAGTTGTTTACAGGTATTCTTTAGCTTCCTATGAAACTTCCAACTTGGAAATCCAAAAGCTTCAAAACCCCGTGTCTGTCTAACCACCTCCAAAATCAGGTTCATTAATCCAGAAATCCAAGAATTTTGAAATATTTTTGTCGAATAGTATGAGTTTCTTCCATTGTTATGAATAATGGGGCATAGTCTGACCCTGATCTAGTCAAATGATACACTAAAGTGTCGATATACTTTTGGGACCATTTGTGATTCAGTAGAACTCTATCCAGCCTTTCTCAAACTTTGAATTAAGGTCTTCTACCACTACACCGTAGGTTGAACTTGTATACCCTGCATCAATTAAAGAATAATATATAATATATTTAATAAAAGAAAGACTATCTCTATTTTATGATCATTACCTCCCTTTTTCTCATTCTAAGCTAGGATGCAATTGAAATCTCCAACAATTAACCATGGAATGTTGATGCTATTGGACATGCTTCTTAAATTATTCCAAAGGTCCTCCCTTTGTTTTTCTTTACACTTTTTATACATAATAGTGACCAGGATAGTAGAACCCTGGTAATTGAGATTGCAAGTAACCTGTTGCTCTATATCCTAGATGATAGAGCAATTATAGAGTTGATCACAAAATATTCAAATTTTGTTATTACAGTTAGAGTAAGTAAATTGATATCCCAACCATTTTTTAAATTTGTCAATTTTTGTTTTTCTACAAAATGGTTCCATCAAGGACATGAAGGCAATGTTATGTTTTCTCTTCATTTGTTTCAATCTATCAGAAGCACCTTGAGATGTGATACTTTTCATATTCCATATGAGTGACCTAATCATTGATCACTGAAAATGATTATACTTTTTTGTTTGGGCTCTAGTCATAGTAGATTGGGAGCTATATCCTCCCCTTTTGCTTCTGCTAGTTCTGCCTCCTTTACTATTCTTTTCTCTTAGGGAGAGGTTTATTTTTTCAGAGATTTCATGATATGATTGTTCAACTTCATCTTCGTTACTAGTATTGTTGAAAGTTTGAATCAACTTTTCAGCTTCTCATTATTGTAAGTATTCCTTTCTTCAATACTAGCATAGTCATCAGTACTATCTTTCTAACTATCTTCTTCCTCGGTAGTTAATTCTTCCCCTCTATGTTCACTTGCTTCTTCCTCTTGATAAGTATGTTCACTTGCTTCCTTCTCCGATTAGATAAGGATTCTATCATGTAGTCGTCATTTCCCGGTCCCTCTTCATCAGAATTATCAGTATTGCCATTTCTGTTCTCTATGACATGGTGGTTGGTTTTGGTTGGCTATTTTTATTGGCTGAGAGTAGTAATTTGTTGAGCCACTACTCTTATACTTGTTTTGTCTTCCCAACTTATTTTCTTTTGCTTTCTTTTTCCATATCTTTGTTTGTTGTTTTGTTGAGTCTCCATGCTTTTGCTTTCCTTCTGTGTATTGTTAGATGTTAAAGTTGATATTTTTGTTCTCAGTTTATTTACTCAGAGTCTTTACTGTAGCTTGTTTAGTAACTCTTTGTATTCCTTGGGGTTTTTCATTGTTACCACTATCTATTTTTTGTTTTATTTTGCCAGGCACATTATTTTATTTTTTTTGTTATGAAAATTTGAGGGGTCTGGTTCCTTGATACTAATCCCTCCATTTCTTTTGTTGGATTTTTTCAACTAACTTCCTGAAAACCATCTTTATCTTGTAAGTTTTTTCTATTTTTGTCACTATTGATGGTTTTCTCAATTGCTTCCTTATTTTTCTTTTTTGCATCAATATCAGCCTCTTTGTTTCTGCATTACTTCTCTTCATGATTTTGTAACTTATAATATTGACAATATGCAGGTGCTCCTTCATACTCAAATTTCAACCATTGACCATTATCTGTGCCCTTCGGTCTTTTAAATCCAACTATATACTGTCTTGTTTTGGTTGACGCAAGTCAATCTCTACCTTAATCTTTGCTACATTACCTTTAGATTTGGTAGCTTGATCTTTTATATAGATTGAATTAATATAGACATGATATCCCATCTAAATAGACGTCATGGCAGTTTGTAAATGAGAATCCGTACTGATACTATAGAAGTTTCTTGGTCAGCTTTAAAAATCTGGGGTCTATTTCATAATTTTTATGGTATGCTGACCAATGTGTATATATTGCTTAAAGTAAATATTATTGAAATTAGTCTCATTGTTGAAATCAATATAAACAGTTTTGTAGTCACAGTGAGCAATCTTAACTGCACCTTTCAAATGAAATTGGCTAATAAAGGTTTTTCTCAATGATTTCTGATTCTTTTGCAGATACTCAATTGCCAAGATCAATCACTTACACATGTCTAATCCTTCTACCCAAAGTTGAGAACCCTCAGAGGTACACTAACTAAGACCTATAAGTCTTAGCAATTTCAACTGCAAAATTATCTACAAGATGCCAAACACAAACTGACCAAGGTGATACATAAAATAGTTTTCCTAAATCAAGATGATTTTGTCAAAGGTAGATCTATTTCTCATAACATAACGCTTATGCAAGAAATGTTCCACAATATTGGTAAGAATAATACTAATGGTAATGTAATTCTTAAACTTGACATGACTAAAGGTTTTGATATAGTAGATTAGATATATCCTTGTAAAATTCTAAATAAATTTAATTTTTCTTACTATTGGACTGACATGATTTAGAGACTACTCTCTAATAATTGGTACTAAATATCAATAGAGGAAGACATTGTTTCTTCAAATCCAATAGAGGAATCAAATAAGGTGATCCTCTATCTCCCTCTTATTTTTATTATTGGGTTTGAATTGCTCAAAATTCTCATGGATCAGCTAAAGAATGATCATTTTATTCCTTATGTTGTTGACAGAGGTTGTTCTGTTATTACTCACCTCGATTTTACAGATGATACTATCTTATGCTCCTCTGGAGACCCCTTATCACTTATGACTATGATGAATAATCTAAGTATATATAAAAAAATATTCTGGTTAGCTTATTAATAAAAGCAAGTCTTGTTTCTTAATAGGCCCAAATACTTCTAAATCCATTATAAATGATATCAAGCAGATTATAGACTATGAGCAACAACGGTTTTCCTTCAACTATTTAGGAGCCCCTATTTATAATGGAAGGAAAAAAGTTATTTACTTTGGTAATTTAGTCTCTAAAGCGGCTAACAGAATGCAGGGCTGGCAAGACAAGATAGTATCTCATGGAGGTAGGGCCATTTTGATTAAATTTATTCTTTTCTCTGTCCCTTTACATATTTTTTTTTGTGATTTAGCTTCCTAAAACTACTCTGAAACAAATTAAGCAGCTTATAGCTAACTTTTCCTAGAGTGATAAGAATGATAAAAATAAAATGCACTGAATTGCTTGAAAGAAGTTTTGGTTTCCTACATTGGAGGGTGGTATTGGTTTTAGATCCATTCAAGATATTAGTCATGCCTTTAGTGCTAAAATATGGTAGAATTTTAGAACTAATGACTCTCTTTGAAAATATTTTCTAAAAAAGTTATTGTCCAGGAGCTCACCCTGCTTACAAAAAGTAGGCTTTTGGACAATCTCATATTTGAAAAAGACTTTTGGACTCAAGGGTGTCTTTGTGAAAAGCATATTGTATGAAAAGTTGCTAAATATAATATTTCATTCTGGTGGGACAATTAGATTGGTTTATTCTTTCCTAACTCTTATCATTCAAGAAAGATTAAGATTTCTAAAATCATCACAAATGGGACATGAAATTTTGACAAATCACATATTACTCTTCCAACTGTAGGTTAGAGATAATATTGACATCATGGACTATGATAAAGATCTTCCTATTTGGACTTCAAACATGAGCGGTTTTTTCACCACTAAATTTGTTTGGCAAGTTTTGAGAGATACTAAAAACTCTACTCTCACAGTCACTAAAATCTGGCATAAAAAGATTTCTTACAAAATTTCTTTTTTTATGCTTAGGTTAATATCCAATAAGCTCCCAACTTATGAAACTTTACAAAGATACAGATTCCATGGACCTTCCAAGTGCATTTGTTGTAAAGAAGCAAATATTGAAAATGTTGATCATTTATTCAGAAAAGGAGAGCTTACAGTTAAAACTTGGGAGTACTTCTCCAAATGTTGTGGCATTACTAATAAACAAGGAAGAATAAGAGACACTCTTATTACATGGTGGCTGAGTAGCACAAAGAACATAATTCACTCAGTAATCATCGATTGCTTACTTCTTTTTATTTGCCGGGAGATTTGAAAGGCTAGATGTAGTCATAAATATGAAAACGTCATGAGTCATCCTACTAATATTATCAACAAAGTCTTTGGCCAGATCAGAATGTTAATTTCAAGATAATTTCCACGAGTCCAACTGAAGCAACACTGGAGCAATTTTATTATTCATATTGAACACCTCAAGCCCAAGATCAATATTAAATGTCTTTAGAGGAGCAAGCCTAGTCCCAGGAGATATAAATTAATCACAGATGGGTGTAACAAAGGAAATTCAAGGAGTGTAGGTGGAGGAGATGTCCTTAGAGATGAAAAGGGAAAGATAATCATTGCATACACTAAATATTATGGACAATGCACAAATAATGTAGCAGAATCTAGAGCTATACTTTATGAAATTCGATGGTGTATCACAAATGGATACAACAATATTAATATTGAATTAGATTTGGTGGTCATCCTCAATATGATCAATAATCAAAACAGTTTCAATTTCCATATTATTCATCTCATAAGCTAGATCAACACTCTGAAGAAGTAACGCCACTATACCTTTCATCATTGTTACAGGAAAGTAAATAAAGTGGCAGATTTCTTGGCCAATTTGGGAGAAAGAAGAAAGAAAAACTCCTTCTTCACTCAAAATTCGACCTTATCTAATGAGGTTAAAAACTGGTTGAAGAATGACGTTGAAGAAACCCCCTACTTCAGAATATAATTAGAGTGCAGAAGAACTCTTTTGATAATGATTAACTTCTTTTGGTTTATATTTGTAACTATGAATCCTAGAGGATTACAAACGATTACAGCTCATCCCATGTATTTGTGCATTGTGACATTTTTGTTTAAGGATGGATTGTTCATCCTTCTAAACTCTGAAGTATGGTTGGACAAAAAGCCAACACATCATCTATGTATTTTTGATATTTTAATACATAGATTAGGCAATGCCTAATCCCCATCGCTGGTGGTTTCTTAAAAAAATAAAAAATAATTGACTAATTTATGAACTCAAAGTTAGACATGAGTTATCTGAACTATCATCTGCACAATATTTAATTTTATAAGATGTACGCTTCATGAGGAGGGAGTTGATACTATATACATGTTTCATAACATGTATGCATATAATTACCCATAAGGGCGATACAAGTTTAAAGCTCTACCTGTTATCACGTGAAGTCCTAAAAATTATAAGTAATTTTCTTTTATATTGTACCCTCATGACTTTGATTACTTTCTTGAAATTCAATTTGGTGTTTACTATCTCAGAATGTTGTCAAGAGATCATGTTTGATTTCGTATGGCAGGACATCTCTAGAAAAGCATATCATGTTGAGATTAAGAGAATCATGATATGAGGAAGATCATTAAGTATTATCATATTAATTGTGTTAATTTACTGGCCCTTTATATTTATTTATTTTTCTGAGACAAGAACGAATATAATGATGAACTCAAATTTAAGACAGAGATTATGAGCGATATAAATGTGATAAATGATCTAGGATACTACATACTATAATCTACACTAAGTTTCATTGATCGAGATGCTACATATTCCTAACAGATGTATAGTGATGAAGCTCTTAAAGTATGCACTGGTCACACAATCTAGTCGTAGAATATGAAAGTTACAGAATAGGAATGAGAGTTGACCCATTATGTGTGAGTGGGATGTCACGCCCCACCTTGGGAGGCATGACTGACACCTAATGCCACACTAGGACCTGGGCTGACCTGACTGCGCATATGCACCTCTAGTGCTCATTAGTGACTCAAAATCAAGAAAACAAACTGCTATATCTCGGCTATAAACATAGTCTCGGGCCAACAAGGCCACGCAACACCTGTAAAAGAAGACAACTAACCCATCCAACATAACAATAAAAGAGATCCTATGCGTGCCGACAAGACCACCATGCTGTCTAGTTATAACAAAATGAAAAACAGGCAGTCATGTAAACACTACAGCCGACAAGCTACTAACTGAAAACTATACTAGGCCCCACATGGCCAACATACAGAACTGGATATATATATATATATAGGCCCCACACGGCCAACATGGACAACTAACTGAAGACTATAGTCCGCAACCCTCTAAGAACAAAAATAGTGGTCGGGACAAGGCCCCAGCCTATCTAAACGTTATACCAATAAAAGACATGCAACCTCTACAACCTGAAAACTCCGAATGAAAGGAGCTGGCCAATCTGCTGACTCTGAATAGCTGCTAAGAGATCCCACAATTTGTTTGTCTAAACCTGTAGGCAAGTATGCAGTGTCTCATAGTTGGGTGTTAGTGCAATATGTATCGAATATGTAAGGCAGTAATAAAAGTTGATTAAAAGATAATAAAGAACTGAAAGTGAATAGCAAAAAAGGGCAGAAGTTAACCTGTAAGCTTTCTTATCTATAACATGCATCTAGTAAACCACTACACGTATATGAGCTGGAGCTGTACGATTATACATTCATAAGTTATAGATAGCAGGCAAGCATACAAACAAGAACCTAATCTGGCCCCCATTAGACGGGAAGGTACAAGAAACACAGTAATAACCTACCTGGGCCCCCATAAGCCTCGGCAGGCGCCAATCAGTCTATATACCCCTATTGGTACCCCTTAGNCTATTGGTACCCCTTAGGCCTTGTAAGTAACTATAACTGTATCTGAGCCATCTAGGCTTCTGTAACTGAATATGAGCCGTTTGGGCTCCTGTAACTGAATATGAGTTGTCTGGGCTCCTATAATTGTATATGATCCTTCTGGGCTCCTATAACTGAATATGAGTCATCTGGGCTCCTGTAATGAATTCGGGACTTTTCGCCCCTGTAACTGTACCCCGAGAACACGAGGCTCTTTGAAGGGTCTGTAATGCTGCTACGGCATAGAAGAAGTCCATAAGTGAATAGACTTCAACATGGCCCTGTAGGCAATTCAGTAGTTCTGTAAGTAATACAACATCATAGCTCCGTAAGCAATCTATAGCCTCATAGGTGTTTATAATAGCATCGTAGCTCCGTAAGCATTTTATAGCTCAGAAAGCAGTTCATATAGCTAGCAGCCTCTTAGCTATTCAAGGAGAGGGGAAGTACGAAACACGATCTACCCCAACTAGGGACACTATGTTATGATCTACAAACCTAGTTATTCAAAAGGCGTATCTGGCCCCTTAGGCATAATGCGACCGCTGCTCTTTCTCACCCCTGGACTGGTCTACATAGCTGCCAACAGGCACAATATGTGTGCCTACACTTGACCAGAGGGTCCTGGCAGTGATCACAACCTCCGTCGACTTAGATGGAAAAGGATGAGGTCCGGGTGACCTAAACGACAGTCTGAAGGTCATGCTAGGGCAAGAATAACTCATAAACGAACTGTAAGGTCGCAGGTGACCAACTATTTAGTTCCTCCGCTTAGAACAACTGTGGGCTACTACTAATTGGACTGCTCCTAAGCAGTCAGCCCTAACTCTCCGCAGGCAGCTTACTATAATTCTTAGCCTGAAAGTAACACTGTAATACTATGGTACTAGTCCCTTTAGACTTTAACCTAGTCTATTCAGATCTCATATGACTTCTCTAGGCAATTTATAGCCTTGTAGGCAGGTTTATCTAGACCTAGCCACTCGCGAAAACCTGTACATGGACATCTACAAGAGCAAGCTGGGGCATTGGCCCCACATCTAACTACTAATAAGGTTCCCTCCTTAGGGTATCCATTGATCTTTCAGACTTATAACAATTGGGATGGTGTCCTGAGTGACCTGTAGGACAAGCATTAAGTCGGCTAAAACTAAAGGTCACTGATAATAGCCAATCATAAGGCAAGCTGACGCTCAGTTCACTAGGCAACCTTGGTGCCACTGACTCGAAGGTAAGACTATCCTATCCAAATTCTAGCCCTAGAGGCATCAAGGTATGCTAACGACCTCTGAGCGAGCTTTACTGACAATATATGCACCAAATTGAAAGTTTTAGCACCTGGATACACCCTATGCTGTCCAACTTACTAATTCCGGCCCCACAACTAACCATAGACTTCTAAGGCCTTGGCATGACAGCAAAACATCAGGATACTACCAAACGGTAAATAAATAAACAGGGGAAATCTCTATAGCGCTCCCAGCATTAGTCACACTAGACATATCCTTTCCCCATGAGAGATACTATGGTATAACCTCATTACGTCCTATAGTAGATAACCACAACATTCATAATCATTATCTACTTGTAGCAGCTAATCATAACGTATAAGATCATTATCTACTTTCGAAGGCATAGGTCGTATCACTATACGATGAGAATAACTTGCCGAAGAGATAAGTCTTAACATATCTTGAATGTCGATTCTCGTTTATCCAAGTAGTTCCAACCTGCAGCCAATAATTTCCCTTGATTGCAGCCTCTATGCTGAGAAAATAAGGCTATTTCAATAGTATGCATCGACAAATAACGATATCTCTCGGAGAACATTGATTCCAATTCAACTCTGTTTAATTTGGTCGAAAACTCACAAGTTCTTGAGAGTGTAGAAGGTAGAAATACTTACCCGTCACATGCAGTCGCTTAGGACTCAATTAGAAGTGGTTCCGACAACTTTTACTCGGCGGGGTCCCGGCACTCCGAGCGAATTTTCAAGAAATAACTCCGCAGGTACGTTCCTCATAGGCCCGAAACTCGTTATCCAAGATGAATTTGCATTTGAACGGAGTTTAACGGCGTAATTCGATGAAAAATTGGGTGAAAAATGGAGAGAGAGCTTCTTGCTAGCCGAGGGTCTGTCTTGGGCAATTTTAGAATGAATTAAACTTACACCTCAAACATATATATACATACATATATATATATATATACATACACATATATATATATATATACATACATATATATATATATGAAGGAGGTGTTGTATATATATATATATATGAGGCGGTGGCAAGGGGTGGTGCGGCGGCGCGCCATCGCCGCCGAGCCGAGGCGCGAGGCGTCGGCCATAACATAGGCACAGCGGTCTTGTGCCAAACTTTGACCTTCGGCCTAGGCCTCCTACAAGACGATGCTCGATGTTTGTATATTCATCCCCCTGGCCCTTTCTTGCATGTGTCATATTCAAAACTCTCCAGCATACGTACGCACATCCGTTAAACGATAGGAACTTACGGGGTGTAACATGAGAGATGGAAGGTGGAGTGCAGTCACCGCGTAGGTCAATTGATTCATATAATTAATAAATAATAAATATATATATATATATATATATATATTATTATATCTTTTTTTTTTAAAAAAGGGATACAACGGTAGGACTCTTCCTAATCATTACATCGATGATATCGATATAAAAGTTGTTTCCCGAACTTGATACTACTTCTTCCTTCTCAAGCCCGACAAAAATTTTCTATCCTTCTCCTCTCTGAGAGTTCTGAGGATTTTCTTTAAGAAGCGCTGTAAAGAAGTCTTCCTTGAAATGCAAAGAACAATGTACTATCTTAGACTTACTTTATACGGTGGTGGTCTTCTCATGATTACCATCTGACTAGTGGAATCGAATTCAATGATCCCTACAAAGCTTTGCTTTGTATTTGGATTGAATTCTTCATGTGTATTAGTAATTTGCTTTTTTTTTTATATTTAAATTATGAATATAAATCAAGTTAACTAAACCACGTTAAATTTATGCCTCCTTTATTGTCTTAACTTTTTATTATTATATCTTTATTGTTGTGATTATAATTTTATTTGACTTTAGTTTCACATTACTAGAATTCCCATCCTAACAGAGAGTAATATTAATTGCTGGACATGGCTGAACGGCCGAACAAAAGGAGCAATGCTCGCACTAATCTGTAATTTTGAGACTGAGGTAGTTTAGAATTATACTTTTAACCAAAAAAAATATGGTGAATTTCTTAACTTTTAAGTGGACGATACAGAAACAAACTCAATTGGATTAGTAAGTATACTAGTATAATGGTATAATTTTAATTAAAGACTACAACATAAATTTTATGCCAAAAGTCTCATACTCTCACTGGGTTTTCTTTTTTTTTTTTCTTTTTAATTTAAATCTTTGAGTTCGATGATCTTTTTATTCAGTCAAATAAACAGATACAATTTGTTGACTAGGCACAAAAAGATCAGCCCAATACATACATCTGCCCCGACCTAACCCCATAACCCTATTTCCTTTGTCTTCCATCGATCAACACCCGAAAATCTAGGTCTTCCTCTCCTCTGCCATATTTCCTTTCTTCAGTTCCCAATTCTTACTCGTGTTGCTCTGGGTGATTAATCTCATGTCTAATGTCTCCATTAATGAGCTCGAATTTGCAGCTCAGAAGGTAGTTCTCTTTTTCTCTCTTTCTCTTGTTTTCTTGTACTGACCTTTCTCTCTTTCTTCAGGTGGCTTTCCGGTGAGGTTCCTCCAGGAGTAGAGCCAGACAGCTGTTGGGGTGCCCGTCGATGTTCCAGGACTTGGGAAGGAGAAGTTGTTCTAACTCTCCCACATCGTTGTTGCTCCCATACTCTCACTGTTTAAATTTATGTGATGTAGTTTAATTAGATATGAAATTTAAAAAATATGGGAAGATTTTGTAATATTTCAAAACTATTTTAAAG
>JACEIK010000269.1:149300-168976 GCA_018107945.1 Datura stramonium
ATAATATAGAAAAGTATTACATATATGAAAGATTAAAAATATTAAGAATAAAATAAATATTTCATAAGATTAGAAAGAAGAATATCTATTATTTAAAATTTAGGAAGGAATTTAATTTTTAAAACAAAAGGATGCAAATGATTTTCACCCCCTTTTTTCACATCTCAATCTTGTGCACTATTTTCTTAAAAGTTACAGTTGGTAGTTGGTAGATGCTAGAGACTTGATGAATAAATCAGTTACAATATCACTAGAACAAATTTATTGCATGTTTATATCACCATTGTTTTGGACATTATGTGAAGGAAAACTTAGGTGAATTATGTTTCATTCTATCTCGTTGAATGAATTCTCCCCTTAATTAGATTATGCATGTTGCTTCCATTCTTTAAATTAGAGTTGTATAATCATACAATATAATCAGAATCACATCAAATACAATCTTGACTTGCTTTATAAACTATCATTATCTTTAATATAATTTCACTATCATGTAAAACATGGTATGATGATAACTTCTCATGAAAGTAGATAACATATCTGAATCAAACATTTATATCACCAGTAATTTATATGTACTTCTAATGTTTATATTTATTTTGATCAACCAAATTTATACAGTAACAAAACTAGTAACTTTTAAATTTTGAATTTGTCCCTTACACAATCTTTCTCCGAGTTTGATGTCTAATGGGCAAATTTTTCATTCAAAAATTTCAAATTGGATAATGAATTGAGGGTTGCACCAAAACAAGTGTCGCGCCCCATTTTCCACGCAGAAAGCGGAACTCAACATGTGACAACTCTTAAGGGATGGTTTAAAAAGAGAGTCGTCACCTAACGATTTGAGGTGCGTTAGGGCACCGTACCAACCTAAGGGTCTGTTATACTAGCCTAGGTCACCAAAGCCGTGTAAGAGTTTAAGTCACCTTGAAAGAAAGGTGTTAGACACCTTTCGAGGTCCACAAATGTGGGTTCCCTTCGAATTCATTATTATGTGAGGTATTTACTAAGCGACCAAATAAGATTGGCTTTAACCTTAAGTTGTTTAAACTAAATTGATAAATACAAAAATAAATATAAAAATCACCAGACATACCAAAAATTAATACCACATATGAATGATTGTTAATGACACAGAATGATGTTAATTTCAATTGATAAAAAGAAAATGTTGCAAATTTACTAATTCATGCAATAAGAGATAATTTTACATAAATACAAAAACTTAACAAACAAAATAAATGAAATTTCAAAATATGGGGCAGAACCTCAACGAGACGCCTACGTATCCCTAAAGGGAATCAGGCCAGACGTAGTTCTACACAAAATGAGGAGAGGGTGATTTTAACCTAACGGGATCACCCCGTGCAACTAAAATAATATTTCGCAACCCATTTAGATTGCTCATATTACGGGTTCAAACTATCATTTTCCACTACCCACCTAATTAATTTAATTATTGTTAAGTTTAAACATTCTAAATGGAAAAGACTAACGCCCTAACAAGCGCCTACCCGTCCCAATCCTAATGTCTAAGAGGCATTGGACTACTATTTTTAAGTTGGGTCTAAAATTTCTAGGGTTTTTTTAAAGGTGATTAAATGTCAGCAATTAACAAATAATAATAAAAAATTAGCATAAAAGAGTTTCACATCATCCTCCATTAAAGTAAATAAGTAATTAAACATGCTTCCAAATTAAACCCTATAGTCATGATTTCTAGTGAACATAATCATATTAGAAATTATCCTATAGCCATGATGTCTAATGTGAAGTAATCAAACATGCAAATCTACTCATTAAAATAACTCCAAAGGGCAGAGTATCAATTATGATCCAAATAATTCAACACCATAAGAATAACTTATAGGCATGATGTCTATGATTATGCAAAATAATTCAAGTAGACAAATTTTATAATTAAGCCTAGCAAATCGTTCATAAATAGTTATTAGCAGGTAAATCTTTAGCATGTCGTGACATGACAAAATGGGTTTACACATACATATCGCAACATACTTCAAATTAAACTATTAAGACCCTATTGGCATGATTTCTATGTATGCATTAATACTATAAGCATGCTTTCTAGGTGAAGGTGGCATATAACATTATTATCAATATAAATAAGTTATAAAATTGAACAGACTTATGTAAATATTATATAAAAAACTATTATATTGTAAATAATGACTAAGAAATATAATTAATTTATAAAAAATTTATAAAACTTTATATTACACCCGTAAATTCTTAACATGTGAGTGGCCTATTCATGTTGGTTAAGAGTTTTAGAATGTCATACGTACGAAAAGGGCCCGGGGAGGGGACAAGCGTCAAGTCGGCGCGTCGCAAGAGCAAATGCGACTTATAAATCGCATTCGACGAATGCGACCAGAGGTCTCAAGTATATAAAGCCCCACTTCATTTAAAATCATTATCGATATTTTCTCCGACCAAACACGAGCAGAAGCTTGATGGGGCGAGGGTTTCAATATAAAGATTCATCCGTTTACGCTAGTCAACGCGGTCCAAACTCAAATTAACCCGAGATGCAGAAGTATAAAGCTACGAGAGAACATTCTGTTTGAGTTAGTTTCGTGAAATTCGGTCGGCGAATCGTCGTCCCCTCTGGGAGCTAAGGTAAGTGGATTGCTCCAAATTAGTGTCGATATGCTCCTAGCCCTGATTACATATTACAGTTCTGATTCTGAAGTCCTCGGACTCGGACTGATTATAATCCCGAGGCCATAGCCGCCCCACAAGGGGGCGGTAGAGGTCTTTCGTGGTTAGTAGATGAGTGGAGTGATTTACTTTTGGATGATTTTGAATAGAGTAGGGGTATATATTTGTGTGTTAGTTGGCACCTTGGAAACATGAAATTTGGTATAGGTCCTTGTGTGTTATATATGTGTATACATGTTATTTATTGGCGATAGGCAGTGTACGTCGCCAGGTATGCTTCTACCTTACCTTCGGTACGGATAAACTTATTTCGGGTCGCCGGCCCGAGTAGTTTGAGATATTTTGCGATTGAGAATATCTAGTATCATTGCTTATATTAGAGTTATGCTCGGTTGCTTTACATGCTCGGTACCGATTGGTGCGCGCTGTTGGGCGTTGCATTACTTGAGCTGCGGTACTTATAGGCAATGATTCCTCGTGATTCGGCCGGCTCATAGAGTCATCGGCTCACAGTCATCCGGGGCTGAAACGGTAGGAGTCTATTACTATTTTCTTTTGTTGTACCGATCTGCGGGTAGGTCGGACCACTGTCCAGACCATCTTATTAGCATATTCTTAGAGGTGGAGCGCATATATTTCCCTTTGTGGTTAGTTGTGCCCCGGTCGTGTGGGCAGTGCGTATATTTAGTTGTTTATAAATTAGGCGTGTGGTAGGTATTCGGTTGGTAGTGGTGACCTTGTCGGTCACGTAATTTGTTAGCATACATTTATATTATTTCGGGGGTAACTAGTCGACATGGTGGCCTTGTCGGCCCGCATAGGTTCCACTATATTGATGCGATTGCAGTTGCATTGTTGTTGTTGTACGGATTGGTATGGGCTGATCAGTAGGAAATTTGTATTCTGATCATTTATATAATGGATTGATTTACATCATCAGGAAGTTAGAGCCGACGAGGCACCGAGAAAATTAATATCGAAAGGGTAATAAATTAAAATTAATGCAAATTATATATGCATTTATATATGTAATTTAGAATAATTTAAAAATTATGATAATTAATTATTTTAAAAATATGAATGCAAGTCGAATAATTACGTAAAAAAAGGTAAATAAAATAATACATACATAAACGGCATACGCGGGCGTCGAAAAATCAAATTGAATGTCAACAATAAGTAAAACACCGAACCTTCCACGACTTACGATACAATTAACCACGGCTCAAATGGTATTAATACTTCTTTCTTAGTCGTGTAAAATCTCACGACTAATGTTTTTTTCAAAAAAAAATTCTTCTTTCTAGTCATGTGGCTCACGACTAACATATATTTTTCAAAAAAATTCTTCTTAATTGTGGGACTTCTCACCGCTAACATATTTTTTTAGACTTTTTCCTTCTTAGTCGTGGGAGCGTGGGAGAATGACCAACATTATTCTTCACGGCTAACAACTAATGGGTTTATCCATTTTAAGTTACAAATTATGATTTAATCTTTTTCGATGATTAAAGAGGCTTTATAATTTTTTTTTGAAAAACGTACATAGTTGCTCATAAAAAATAAAATATTTATATGAGTATGCATCTTTATTTTTAGTGCCCCTTAAAATAATTACACAAAATATTTTTTTTTTTTGGATACCTTTTTGCTTTTGTCTCATACATGTCACTATCATGGTATTAATTTATTTATTTTTCTCTTTTTCTTTAATTTATTCCTTTTTAAATTAATTTAAGTTTTTGTTACTATTTTTTGGTCTTTTCTTTTTATTCTTATATTACTTTTTATTAAAAAATAAATACGAATATTAATTATATTTAGATTACTAAAAATATAAAAAATTATTAAATGAATTTAGTACAAAAAAAAAAAGCAATTTACAAAAAAGATTTAAATCACTAGCTTATTTATTAAGGTACAATTAATAAAATATTTGTTTTCAAATTATTATTCTTGTTTTTCACCATAATCTGTTCATGCTCCAAATTTGGCTCCATTTTTGGATTTTTCAATTTTTTATTTTAAAAAACGTGTTTTATTTAATTATCATTAATTTATAAATAATAATATATTAAATTATATTAATTTTTTATTTTTTTTATTTTTTTTAGTTTTTTTATATTTTTTATATTGTTTGTTTTTTGTTTTTGGGGTTTTTTTTTTTTTATGAATTTTGAGTTTTTTTAATTTTTTATTTTTAATTTATCTAAAAAAATTGTTTTTTTCATAATTTAATTTTTTTGTCTTTTTTAGTTCTAATTTTGATTTTTGATACCATTGAAGTATCCTCTAATCCTCCAAATGGACACTGCGGAGGTATATTTATATGCGTGATGATATCACGAAGGATTACTCCGAGTCTTTCAATGAAGCATTCTTTAGTACGTCGCCAATCTTTTGGTACGGTATATGCATGGTATCATGGAGGACTGTTTCAATCATTCAATAAGACACTCTTTAGTCCTCCATGATACCATCATAGTATATCTATATACTAGCATAGAATAATTAAGGCCGACTTTAGTCCTATAGGAAAAAATCATCAATCTTTAGTGATACAATCATAGTATGTCTATATCTTGTCATGGTATCATTTAGGTCTACTTTAGTCCACAATGATGCCATCATGATATATCTATATATTGGTGTAGTGTCATTGAGGTGTGTTTGATCGCCGATGGAGGCGCTCGGTCCTCCATGATACCGTCACAATATATCTATACTATCATGACATTATTGAGGTCTTGCTTTAGTTCTTCAATAAGACACATTCGACCCTCATAGTACCATCACGTATACTTTTATAATATTGTGGTATCATTGAGGTCTTTTTGAGTCCTTAAGCGAAACACTCCTCGGTCTTCCATGATACAAGTATAGTATACTTATATACAACATGATATCATTAAGGTATGCTTCGGTCTTTCATTGAGAAACTACGTAGTCTTTAATGATACTATCACGGTATGTCTATATACTTTGTCATGGTATCGTTGAGGTATTTAGTCTCCTTATGTTTATCGTATTATATTTATATGTTGTCATGGTATCGAAGGCTTGCTTCAATCCTTTAGTGAGACAATCCTCAATTCTCTATGATACTTTATTAAGCTACACTATATAATAGCCATTGGTATTATTAGTCTACTTCGGTCATTGATGATACCATCACAATATATCTATATATTGTCATAATATCATTGATTTGTCCTTGAGTGAGACACTTTCGTCTATCCTTCATGATACCATCATAATATATCTATATAGTAACATGATATCATTAAGGTCTTTTTCGACTTCGACCTTTTATTGAGGAACTTCTCGAGTCTTCAATGATACCATCACAATATATTTATATCTTTGTCATGGTATCATTGAGTTCTTCTCAATCCTTTAGTGAAACACTTCTCGAGTCCTACATGATTAACCATCACAACATATTTATATAATGGTATGGTATCATTGAGGGTTTGCTTCTAATCTTTAAGATACGATCCACGGTATATCTGCCATACTAGTGATTATCATTGAGGTTTGTTTCGGTTCTTCAAGATACTCCTCAACCTCCATGCTACCATCACGGTATAGCTATATAATATTGTGGTATCAATGAGGCTTGGCACCCCGATCTTTCGTAAAGACACTCCTCAATCTCCATGATATCATCATACTATATCTATATACTTGCATGATATAAATTTAAGGTCTGTAACTTGATCTTTTCAGAGTGAAAAGCTGTAGTCTTTTATGATATCATCATGACATATCCATATCTTGTCATAGTATCATTGAGGAATGCGTTCGGTCCGCACTTATACCATCGTAATATATCTATATGTTGTCATGATATCATTGAGGTTTGTTTTAGTCCTTCGTGAGACACTCCTTAGTCCTTTATAATACCATCATAGTATATTTATATACTAGCATGGTATCATTGAGTTTTTGAGTCATTCAGTGAGACTCCTCGGTCCTCCATGATACTATCATAATATATGCGAAGTTTGCTTCAATGAGACACTTTAAATCATTTCACAATCTACGCATGGTATATCTGCGTATATTGACAGGGTATCATAAAATGGATAAAAGAAATTGAAAAAATAAAATAAAACAAAAAAGCAAACAAGAAAAAATAAAAACAAAAAAAAGAGGCTAACAAAGAGAAATAAAATAAATAAAAAAACCTCAATTATCAATTCAATTTCAATCTATCAAACAACAATTAAAATAATAAAGGAATAAAAATAAAAAAATTAAAAATATTTTTATTTTTTTTAAAATTGAAATTTTTTAATTTAAAAATTCAACATTTGACAACTCTTAAGGGTTTAAAATTAAAAAAGAAAAAATAAAAAATTAAAAAATAAAGAAATTAACAAATGATATTATAATAAAAAGATACAAAGAGATAAAAGAATAAAAATAATAAATGAAAGGATAAAAAAAATGAAAGAATAAAATAATAAATGACAAAAGACAAGAACAATAAATGAAAGGACCAAAAGAAGAAAAAGAGGAATAAAAGACAATTAATAAATAAGAAAAGACAAAAACAATAAATGACGTATAAAAAAAAAGATATAGAGAGAGGTCACGTGAAAAGGTGGATGGGGTGCATCCGGATAATTATGTAAAACGTCAGGTATTTTAAAAATTAGTATGAAAGGGGGCATTTTTTTGTAATTAATTTATATTTAAGGTCTATTTTGTGTAATTTTTCCTCTTTTTTCCCCCTTTTCAATGATTAAAGAGGTTTTACAATTATTTTTTCCTTTTTTATGGTTAAGGCGAAAAGTCGAAAACTCAGATTATCCTTCCTTATTTTTCTTTTTATAATTGTGATATTAGTGATTGTGTATTTCAATTAATTCTAAAATTTAATTTGAGTTTTTCTTTTTTTCTTTAATCATTAAAAAAGAATAATAATCGTAAAGTCTAACTTAAAGGGATTGAGCCCATTAGTTGTTAGTCGTAAAGAATAATGTTAGTCATTCTTCTTCACACGACTAAGAAGGAAAAAGAAATTAAAATATATTATTCAACCGTAAAAAATAATGTTAGTCATTTTCCTTCATACGACTAAGAAGGAAAATTTTTTTAAAAAAATATTATTCATGATATTTTACATGACTAAAAGGAAAAATTAATATCATTGAAGCACAGTTAATTGTGTTTGTGGATCATGAGCGATTCGATACATTATTTATTTTAATGCAATACTCAATTCGTTATTTATTTTAAAATTTTTGAGATGTGAAATTTGTAATAGACTTCGGATTCTTTTATATATATATATATATAATCTTATATATATAAAATTAAAAAAACAAAAAAAACATGTAATTTAATTAAAATTAAAAAATTAAATAAAGTAAAAAAACAACAAAAGAATTGTTTATATAAATATCCTGTCGGAAGGGCAATAAACAATATATATACCTATCAAAGTCAATTCACTTTTAAAAAAAAAATAATAATTATGCAAATATACGTTCTACAACACTCTACTATAATTGCATAATTAAGTTTTACAAGTTTTCAGTCTTATAATTTTTATTTTAAAATAATAATTAAAAAAGTTTAATTTACAGTATATACATTGATATATAATATTATAATTTTATTTTATTTTTTATAATATTATTTAAAAACTCGATATACAATATTATACATTTAGTATATAAATATTATTCAAAATTTTAGAGAAGTATTTATACACTTATACACAATATTATATACTATTATACAAAAAACTAATTTCGTTCTCAAATTCAAGCACTAGATCCATTCAAAACACCTCAAAAACTAAACTAAATTACCCTAAATTTCAAACTTTGACTTCTCAATGTGTACACGATATTTTACAATAATACCTACTTAAAACGGAGCTTGTTATAAAAATATAATTTTGGCTGAAGTTTGAGCACTCAGAATGGATATACATAAAGTTTCTCTTTACAATAATACTAACAAAAGCAGAAAGGGAGGGAAAAAAATAAAAAATGCAAAGTAAGAAAAACAAGAATGGGAGAATAGATTAGTGTTTTTGGGTTGTTGGCTAAGGGATGAAAAGTAAGTTTTGTACATATAAAAATTTGGCTAAATCAAGTAAGAAGTTAAAAGATGGGCCAAGTTTAATAACGTTATGGAAAAATTACATATCACGACACATTTAAGAAAATATTTACATATAGTGGTCATAGTTTTAAAAAATTACACATAATAACTTTATTTTATTTAATGTGTCATTTTTTATGTTTTACTTTGTATATTTTATATTCGCGTAAATTATTGTTATGGCTTCTTTTCCAGACCCCATTTTTCTCCTCTCTCTCCATCGTTCTTCATCTTGACCCCTTATTTTCTCCATTAACATCCCACGATTAAGCAGAATTTATTCTTAGTTATTTACGAGTCTTGTTAAATCAAGTAAGTTTCATTCGTGATTTCTATTTATTTTTAATTTCAAATATTAATTTTTTTAATTTTTTTAATTTTTTTAATTTTTTTAATTTTTTTATTTTATTTGGATTTTATCATAATTGTATTTAAATCTTTATGATATTTTGAAATCTCAAGTAAATTTATTTTTTGATTTTGAAAATCATATTTGTATATTTTATAATTTATGTATTATATGTATTTAGATATTTAAGTTTTTAACCGTGTCTTTTTTAATTTTAGGCTTTTGTATTTGAGTATTCAAGCTTCATCAATGACGAAAAATACAACACCCAAGAGATTAACAAGAGGTATATCTTCAATTGTTGATTTTAATGGACATGCACCATCTTTTGATCTATTAATCACACAATTTCACGGTGAAATTTCAGCCTCACTTGCTCAATCTAGCTCCATGGGTATTGAAAAAGGAGCAAGGTTCAACAAGCTTGAAGAGAAATGAGATGCTTATTAGAAAGAAATTTGTGAAAAAAAGAGAAAATTTAGGAAGGAACCCAAAAAAGCCAAAGGCAAATAATACAAGCAAAAGCGACGGCAATCATTCAACAAACGGGCAATCAAGTTGTTCTCATATTTCTTCTTCAAACTTTTTATCTCTTCATTAATAATTTTTTATTTACGAAATCACTTTCATATGTAGTCATTTTCCACATCTATTCATAAAATATATAAATATATTTAATTGTATTTATGGAATAAAATGAAATCATACATTACATCATTATAATGCTATTATGTTATACATATACATTTAAATATTTTATATATGTATTTATTGGAATGATTTATGTATTTTTCTTTTTTGCAAAATAGTTATTTTAGTAGGAATATATTAGTCCTATTTTCATACATTCAAATACATAATCTTGTATGTATTTTACATATACAAATAGATTTCAAATACATATAATCGTGTTGTATTTGATGGTTATGTATTTATCGATGGAAGCTATTAAATTTAAAAGAAATACATCTTAGAATAGTACATATAAAAATACATATGTATGTTTTTATTCGAATAGTTATGTACTTATAAGTAGATACGGTTATATTAATAGAAATACATTTTATTATAGGTAACATGTTTAGAATTTTCCATATAAATGTATTTTGTTTGTATTTTAAGATACAAATTATTCATTTATTATTTACTTTTTCTTGATACGCTGTTTGTAATGAGGAAATAAACTATTTTGTTAAAAAACTTTCTAGATTTGTCCCTTCAATTTTGTATTTTAGCTATATTATTTGCCAGGTTGCGAGATCGATCCCAAGCTTGACTAGCAATCACTTCAGCAATTCATTAAAAAGAAGAGTATTCTTTAAATACAATTCCATCAACTTTGTATCCAACATAGCGATTATCTTCGCTCCGTCTCCTAAATGCTTTATCGGTGTCGGTATGTTTTGCCATCAATATCTATTAACAAAAAAAAAAATTCATAAACAATCATATTAATTCGTGCAATTTGAAAAACCAATATAGTATGTATTTAAATAATCAACATATTAGAGAAAACTTATACATAAAAAACATTTTTGAATACAAACTGCACAAAAGCCCAAAACGCCACCAGGACCACCTAATTTTACGGAGTTCACGTAAATTTTATTTTATTTTATTTTTATTTCACATGTTGTTATGGTAAATAAAATTTTATTCTTTTATTAGAATTCTATTATTAATGGAGCGGAATAATTATCACATGAGTGATTTATGGTAGCGAATTTTTATTTAAAACATAATTTCTAAAGTCACTCACATTTCAAATTTTGTATTTATATTTTGTTACATTTTACCTATATTAAATACAACACATGACACATAAAATATTATTATTTTTATAAATAAATAAATATTGCTAATTAAGCCTATTTTATTTCAAATTATTACCCATTTCTAAAATTTTCTCTAACGTTATTACCTTACATGATATAAACTCCAAAAACTACCAACATAAGCACACATATACTTCATGGAAAAATTTCATATATATATATATACATAAATAGCACTAAATTTTCCTTATGAATTAGATCCCAACACAACTTAATCACTACAACTTTATTTCATAGCTTTAGATGAGTTAGGTTCAAACCACCAACTGATTTTGGACAGCACAATGAGGAAAGTGCCAGATATGACTGGACACCAAATAGGATAGTTTGGGCCAGTTGCACTCTGCCTGCAATTTGACAATTTTTTTATAATTATTTAGCTCATAATTTTTTTCTATTTTAATCAATTTAAATTTTAAAAGATAATTAAATATCAATTCGTATCATGTGAAATTGCTTTTATAAATTAAAAATTAAAATATATTTCTCACATTTGAATTTACATATAAATATAAATTATGTAAAGAATAAAATTATTTACAAAAAAAGTATATTTTTGTAAGAATGATAACTTATAAGAAAAAAATAATATAAAATATTATACGCATACCATCAGATTAAAGAAAAATTATCTTTAAAGTATCAATTTTGAATTTGAAAAAAAATGTACATAGCTTCTCCAAGTGATGTTTCATACAAATTATAGATTTATTACCATTTGGATTTTTTTACATTAAGGTTTTAGCGAGATCACGTTATCATTGAAAAGATATTCAAGGAAAATCTTATAAATATATTTTACATGTATGATGAATGTCTATTTCTTAAGAAAGTTAGAATTTATAATTTAGGGACCAAATTAGTTTTCCCTATAAATAATATTCTTATTTTTTTCTTTATTATATCATAACAAAAATATTACATTCAACACTTCCTTACAAGACAATTTATTTTAATTTAAATAAAAAAATAAAAACAATTGGGACAGAGTCTTTGTTTATATATCTCCTCCGCACCTCAAAACTCTTTAATTGAATCACCAATACACCATGGACTCCGGTGACAACGAGGTGACAATTGATTTCTCTCCACTCCTCCGTGTCTACAAAAGTGGCCGAGTTGAGCGTATTTTCGGCTCACCAATCGTTCCGCCGTCGCCGGAAGACCCTGCCACCGGCGTCGCCTCAAAAGACATAGACATTTCACCGGAAATCAAAGCTAGAATTTACCTCCCAAAGCTCACGAACACCACCGACCAAAAACTCCCAATCTTAGTCTACTATCACGGCGGCGGATTCTGTCTCGAATCCGCCTTCTCCTTCCTCGACCAACGTTACCTTAACCTCATAGTCGCCGAAGCCAATGTTATTGCCGTTTCAGTTGAGTACCGTCTTGCTCCAGAACATCGTCTTCCGGTAGCGTACGAAGATTCGTGGGCAGCTCTTCAGTGGGTGGGGTCCCACGTTCTTGAAGACCCCGGGCAAGGAACCGTGGTTAGTTAACCATGGTAATTTTGAGAAGGTTTTTATTGGGGGTGATAGTGCTGGAGGGAACATAGTTCACAATTTGTCTCTCAGATCTGGTTCTGAGAGCTTAAATGGGGAATTAAAATCTTGGTTCTACTCTGTTTTCCTACTTTTGACATCGAAGGATTTTAAGGAAGACAGTTTGGCTAGTAGGATTTGGGTGTTTGTGAATCCATCAGCTGAAGATGGAGTTGATGATCCAAGAATTAACCCATTTGTTGAGAAAGCTCAAAGTTTATCAAGTTGGGGTGTTCGAGATTTTGGTGAGTGTAGCAGAGAAGGATGAGTTGAGAAATATAGGGATACAGTATGTTGAAGCTGTGAAGAAAGTGGATGGAAAGGGAAATTGAATTGATTGATGTTGAAGGAGAAGATCATTGCTTTCAGATTTTTGATCCTGAGACTGAAAAAGCCAAAAATCTGATAAAGGGAATGGCTAACTTTATCAAACAGAGCTGTATGTGACTGTGTTGCTCTCAAATATAATTGGCATGATTCATTACGGGCTATGCCAGCAAAGATGATCATGTCAATGTTCATTATAATTACGTATCCTTTTTTTCTATTTTTGGAAGTTCCAACTCCATGCTACTGTTCAGGTTATTCTCAAATACTATTTAAATAAAATCATAAATTTCTATTTCGTTAAATTAACTAATTGAAATTACTTTTGGCTCCTTAGACTGTAGATATACTCATATTCTTTATTTACATTTCACAGAAAATCTATATTAATATCGAAACAAGATTATGTATATATATATATATATATATATATATTGTAGTATCATTAAATCAGCTCGGTCATGCTAATGCTATTATAACACTGAGAGGGCATTATATCATAATCTTTACTATTAAAAAGAATATATGTCTATATTAATACGTGCAGTTTTATAATAACAATTAAAATTTATGTAAAGTCAATCTCAATAAAAAATACACGAAATTCTAAAAATATTTTATTTAAATATAAGTTCGTGGCATTTTATACAAAGTATTTATATTCAGATATAGATTCGTAGCATATTATAGCCTCAATGAAATAAATCCCTTTCTAAGTATCTTTAATGTCAATGAAAATCTTCACAAGATTATGAAATTTAATTTCTAAATACCACTTCACCAATTAGCTTCAAATATTGTCTCGAGATTATGAAATTTTTGGGGGTGCTATACGAATGACTGATGTCCTTCATGTCTCGAGATTGCAAAATCCTTTTTGAATATTAATAGCAATATTTAATATAATTTTTAAAATAAAAATTAATTAAAAAAAAAATTAAAAAAAGAATATATATATATATATATATATATATATATATATATATATATATATATATGTGATTTAGTTAACGGTGAAGGAAAGAAGATGTTTAGAATTAGTTCTTCGCTCAAATAAAAAAATATCGAAAAACAAATATATAAAACATATACAAGAGTAAAAAAAATCCTACTGCAGCATCGATAAAAATGTGGACAATAACAACAATAACAAATAATACTATAATTAGATGCAATAGAATTAACATACTATAATTAAAATAACATAATACCAGAATAGTAATAACAGTAAATGAGTAGGAAGTTAGACAAATAGTCTAACACCTAATAACAATCAGATTACTTTGAAAATCATGCAAAAATTTAAAATAAAAAAATTCATAAGATTAAAATTATCCGGATTTTCTCTCTACAAAGTTTCAAGCTTATCTTTGAATTTAATTAAATATAAAAGAACGTGACTCTTTTTAAAGTATACTAAAAGGAAATTGTGCCATGCACATAAAATAAACATGTGGCCATACTCTAATATTTATGCTAGTAAAGATATCATATGCTACATTGAAATGCGTGCACATTTATCTCGAAATAACAATAATGTTGCTATCGTTTTATAAATTAATGATTAATTTAAAATATCCAAAAATGACTTTGTTTATTAAAAATATTAATTTTAATAATTAAAATTATTAATATTATTATTTTTTTTGGTTTTTGGGGTTTTTTTTTTTTTATGAATTTTGAGTTTTTTTAATTTTTTATTTTTTAAAAATATTTATTAAAAATAAATAATAAAAATACATTTTATTTTTAAAAATAAATAATTTTAAAAATATATATATTTAAACTAAAAATATTTACTTATTTAAAACGGACGGAGCGCTTATTATATTCAAATCAAATCAAATCAAATGAGATCTCCTAAATCAATACTTTTTACGTGGTCAGTAGCACAAAGAATATGTTGATTTCTGAACTTTGTTTTTTAATTCCATGGTGATTAAGATTTACCTGTAAAAAATTGGTATAATATTGTCACTCCTACCTAAAATATATCATCATTGCATTAACTCTAAAACCACTAAAAAAATTATATATTTTGGGGTCACATCAAACTGTAGACAGATTCAAGTTTCCAGTAAGACATGCAAAAAAGAAGACAAAATCATTAATGAAATAAAATTTTTATTTAAATTAAAAAATATATAATTAAAAAATATTAAAAAATTGCATATTTTTTTAAAGATATTTATTAAAAATATTTTTATTTTAATTCTGAATTTATATTTTATTTTAAAATAAATAAATAATTTTAAAAATATCCTTATTTTAAAATACGGTGAGTACATAGAAAAAAGATTTGTCAATCATGCAATTAAATAAAAGGAAAGAAAATTGAGGTGCTGCTAATAAGAATTGATGAGATAAACAAGGGACCTCTTTTTCTACAAGGAAAGAATTTATGATATTCAAGTTCTAAGTGTAAATTATTTAAATTTCTTCATTTCAATTTAATTACTTGTTTTAATATTTTAATTTATTCTGAAAAGAAATTAATATTTTTTCATATTTATTATATCTTAATTTCAATATTTTTATTTTATCATTAACCTGGGAAAAAATTTGGGAGTCAGGACTTCAAAAAAATTCATGCACTATTGATTAATAAAATAGACTCAAAAATTATTAGATGGGTTCAATATTTAAGTGTCGGGGTACAAAGGAAAAATTACAACGATAAATGTAATCTTTACTGATAATTAAATATAAATAATGCTTGAATTGTTGAGTCTTAAAAAATTATTTCAATAACGTGAAATATTTATTCAAGATTAAACAAATTTTTATAAATTTTATTTTAAATAATATAAAATTAAATAAATAAAGATGAATATGATAGGATAATGATTACAAAATTGATAAAAGATGAATATGATAGGATAATGATTACACTTAGCTATTAGATTACACCAATTAGTTATGCTCGTGTTTGGTTATTTAAGCGAATTCTAGAGACTTAGTTAAAATCTCATCGGAGTAGTCACACTTCACTTTTCATATAGGTAAACTCATCAAATGTATATTATTTTAAATACATCATTTTTAATGACTATACATTCATTAAGAGTTTATAACTCATTCTCACAATTACTAGCAGTTCAAGCAAATCTCTTTTAGTGTGCAGCATCAATATCAAATTGTTATTATTCAAATGAACCTACTGCATGAGATACCCAACTACATGTTTGAGTTACCATTTATATTGACAATCATATCGGCCTTAACATCATCTCTTTTGAGGTTTGAAGGACTAATTTTCTTCCCATAGATTTAGTCAAAGAATCGGCCAAATTCATTTCTGATTTCACATAATCAATGAAAATTATTTCATTTCTGATTACTTGCTCAATAATATCATGTCTCAATCAGTGTTTTCAAAGGCATTTTCGTGACAAGTTTCAGGGTGAGTTCCTAAGCGGGCGTACAAAAAACGCACCGGAATACAAATAAAAGGCATGGATCCATAATGCATATAAGCCCCAACATTTGGGGCATAAGTTTAGGGCGTAAAAGCATAAGCCTGAGCGTAAAAACGTACGCCCCGGGTGTTAAATTTAATTTTTTTATCATTTTAAAAGTGTTTTTACTATAAATAATATTTTTATTATTGGTGTAATGATATTAATACTTTATATTTTCATATTTTCATATTTAGTGATAATTTCTAAAATATATCAATAAAGGAAGCAACTCTCATAGAAAATGATGTTGTTTATGAATAATTTCTTAGATGATTATGCATAAAATTTATAGGATAGAGATTACATACCCCTATGTTTCTGAGATAACTTTATCTATATTTTGGTATTACTCTTACACTATTTATTTTTCTCCTTTGAAATATATATAAACAATAATCAGTGCAAAACTGGTAGTCATAACCTTTTGTCCCTCATCCCCAACAATTATAGCCTATGCTTGATTTATAGTAGGAAGAGGGTTCATGAGCAAGAATTGACTTCTTGCTTGCAAATATGAGCCATTGAGACCCATTAAGAACTTAAATAACTTTTATCTTTGCAAGAAGGCAATAAAACTCTTTGATCTTTCACAGCTACATCCAGGTGAAGGAATAAGAAGTTCAAACTCATCCCACATATTCTTAAGCTTAGTATAATAAGTGGCTACACTAGCAGTTCCCTGATTCAACAGGGCTATTTCCTAATGAAGATTAATGGTCCTCGATCCATCTACTCTATCAAATCTTTTCCTAAGATCTTCCCAAACATTAAATGTAGTGGATGCAAAAACTACACCCCCTAACAGATTTGCCACAGAATTCATTAGCCAAGAAAGTACTATTGCATTTACTCTTTCCATTGACACCACATCACCTCTGTGAAACTTTTATTTTTTTACAAGTTCTATTAACCATTCCCATTTTGTTTCTTCCTAACAGAGCCAATCGCATAGACCTACTCCAGACTGTATAATTTTCAAATCCTGTTAACTAGAAAGAAATGACACTTATGCCACAAACATCTGCTGGACTCAGAAATAAAGGGTGGTTATAATCGATATCTTATCCAGCAGAAGTTTGAGATCCATTTAAGACTTGGTGTACACCACCATTATTGAAATCTTGAAAGCCATTCTCAGGAGCTTTCCCTTCATTGATCCCATCTTGAGAATTTCAGACAAGCCTTTTTTCAGATTGCTGCGCAAGCGAAATATTTCAGTGATCAACTCTTGATTTCATAGAGTGCTTTGAACCAAATCCTGGCAAGAATCTTCTGCCAAGAACAGGCTCTGATATCATGAGCTTATTGCTTCTTCAATTTGAAGAAGATGAACACATAATGTTCTTGAGAACTAAGAAAGAGATGAATCAGAGTATAGAGAGTATATCGGCTCTTTTGTGTATTATTGATATGTAAAAATACAGATCATATACACTTGGATATATATAGNTTCATACTGATCTTCCTAATTAGCCATCTTAACAGTTAACTTTAACTGTTTTCTAACTACTTAACTAACTAATTGTTAAGTCGGTTACTTAACAGAATTCTTGAAGAGTCTCTAACTGTTTTCTGGAAATCAGCCTTTCCCTTCTTCATCTTTATATTTCATCCTTTTGTCATCATCACAATCAGATCAGCCAGCCCCCATTATTGGTATTGACATTTGTTGGCTGACATATTATATGTATGTGACTTCTAAATTCCGAGGCGATGCATTTCTTAAATTAGCACAAATATTTTACACGTTGCCATTTGCATTTTTATTTATTTATTACAGTACCGTGAAAGAATTATATATGGTAATTAGCCGAACATAAATGTTATACTACATTTATATTGTAAAATCTGCTATTGTCAAATGTATAAAGATAAAGGTCAATAATATTGGATGTGTGAACAAAGTCCCATATTGATAGCCGATAAAATTCTGGTGAAATTTTGCCTTCTTTTCACCATAGGCATTTTTTTTCTCTTTAATGAACAACCAAGCGAATTCAGTGCTTCCGCTCCAAGCTGCTTGTTTTGTTTGAAAGATACAGTCCTGTAATTTGTTTTATTTTTGCCTTTTCTTTTTTCCTGGTGAATGGTGATACAGATATGCTGGCATTACTGTTGTCTTCTAGTACTCGACGGATGCTAGCGGCGATTGATTGAAAGAAATTACTAAAATAGAAGGCGTTGAATGTGAATCTAAGTGGTTAAATGAAGCTCCGGGAAATACAAGTACTACCAACATGATTGCAAATAGCAAACTCTAATACATCTAATATAACTTGTTCAAACCCTTGAATATAGCTATTTTTCTATATCATAAGAAGAAAATGAGATATTGCTTTTGATGTGTCAGAGGTAGATGTGAAACTAGAATTTGAATTTTATGGATTCTCTCAATTTAAGAATAGTGACTTCAAGTGATAGTAATTGAGTTTTAAATTTAATTTTGATAATATATNATATATTTAATAAATATATATTGGTAAATATATCGTAAATTACAGTTGAAAATAAAATGAACAAAAATGAACAAATAACTATTCAGGCTAAGGCGCGAAAATCTCGCTCTCTTTAAGGAGATTCAAGCCCCCTGTAGTGTAATCTTTACCAATCCAATAGTAATATCCTTACATGTTCCCTCTAGGATACAAGCCAATAATGTCATATGACTCAAACAACTCCGGATTAGTTGAAGAGTCCAAAGCTCTACCAAAAGAACATCTTCCTTCAACATAAAATTACTCTCTTCTTGTATAGTGAATTAGTTAAAGACTTATAATTCTTTTTTTTGTCAACTCTCTCTTTCACTACACTAACCTCAATATATAAACACTTCTCATCTATTTTTCTTCTCATTACTTGTAACAACACAAGGAAGAAGACATCCTTTATATAGGTGTTGGATTTCTTCCACAAGTAAGTGTCATGAATATGGATAGTCATTTGAAGTGTAATGGGGTAATTAGTAGGAGATTATGACATTAGAGGTTACATAAGTTACACCTAAAATAATGATCATTTTCTCCACTTTATGGCCATTAATATGTCAAGATATAATGCACTTTAATATTAAAATACACATATACTCCAACAATATATATATTTGAATCAAAATTACTAAATTCTACTGAACTCATATCACAAGAACACACATATAACAGTTGGTGAAAGAGAGTAACAGCCCTACTACTCGAAGGCCACCTTATTCTTTTTCCATTTACAATGGCCCTCGCCCTTCAACCAGTCGCAAAGTTCGAAATTCAAATAAGAATGTCAAAAAAATAAAATCTCATGTTAAAAAAGTTATATATATATATATATACACACACATACACACATAGATAATCTTTTA
>JACEIK010000269.1:195191-210651 GCA_018107945.1 Datura stramonium
TAATTATACCAAATTTAAAATAGCAACCATATATAAAATTATATTGATATTAATTATACCAAATTTAAATTAGCAACCAAATATCATATAAACCAATACCTATTTCCGTACATGAATGGTTTGCTTAATACTTATAACCAAATGTACCTTTAGGGGCGTTTGATACGCTAATTAAATTATTTTGAAATTATAATTTCTGAAGTAATTTATTTTATTTGAGAGATGATATAAAATAATTTTTCAGGATTAATTTAAAATTAGATTTATATTGTGTTTGATTGACCGCATAAATTTATAGAGTCAACCAAATATAGTATAAATTTAGTATCCGGCATACAAAACGAGCCCCTAATGAGTTTTCTTGTTGTGGACATTAGCATGGATATGAGAAAACAAAGAAAAAGAGGAGGAAGAAGGAGAATTGGACTTAATTTGTCGAAAAGACAATAAAACACCTCTTTATGAGTTCAATAAAGATTTTAAAGCTGCAGCATACCAAGAGTTAAAATGAAATTAAGATTCTGTCCAGTGCAAATTCAAAGCAAAGGTGAAAATGAATGCAGATGATTTTAAGCTTTGAAGAAGCTAAAACAGAGAGAAGATTGGAGGAATCCATCATTTAGGCTGCCAAAAAGAAGGAAATGAAAAGCAGCAAAAGAAACAAAATCTGTCAATACATTATTTGCTACTAGTTTCTATTCACTGGGCAGAAAGCAACCAACTCAACTGGCAACCACTTTAGAAAGATAGTATCAGAGACATTGAGAGAAGTAAAACAGATCACAAGGAGCCACTGAGTATGATCAGTAGTGACGTTGTTGGGATAATAGGTTGCCACTGCATATGACTTATGAGATAAGTATTAATAATCAAATAACATCTCAAATAGCTGATCCATATNGCTGATCCATATAATAATACCAAAGCATATATCTGCACATAACACCAAGCTAATTAAAAAATTTAGCACTGATTTTACTCACGTTTATTGCAATGTCATTTTCCTCTTACAAGAAAGACTTTACGAAATAATTTTGACAATATTTTACCATCTTGATCCGCTTTTGCATTATCAGGTAAAATTGAACTTTGATATTTACCAATAATCTGCTGAAACCTGATTCAGATGCAATAGTTGTGATAGGAATACTTAACAAATCACGTGCTATCAATGAGAGTTTCACATATTTAATTCTATTATCTCTCCAAAACTTAAGTACATCCACATCACAGACTTTTCCAAGTAGAAATCTAGTTGTGTCTTTTCTAAACCAAGTTCAGATTTACTTTCAAAACTATCAAACTCCTCTGTTTTAACTTGTGTTATTGAAGCAACTAGACCGTAGGCTTCCTTTTGAACTTAGTTTCCAACTTTCCATATCCATTGCCGTTGGCTTGATATTAAGATTTTTCTTTCTTCTTCTCTTCAGTTATCATGAACTTTTTATTAATCTCTAATATGATTAATGGGAACCATATCAATACCATGCGAGATGCAATCTAATATCAATTCTTTGAACATTCAAGCTAGGGCTTCTTCATTATGTTATAGTAGGAATAGGATATTTCTGTATTATCAATTTGACGTTCCTTAATAGGAGTCCTCCTCCTATGGGGTAAGGTGGTGAAGGCTTTGTACTTCTTACTTATATCAAAATGTAAAGGATTGAAGTTGTTATTTCAGTTTGTAATTCCCCAATGCAATCTCATGCTAGTAGTTATGTCGGTTGTATGACCCGTATGTAAATAAATAATATCTCTTGTTTAATTTTTTTAAGAAAAACTATTTGTTCAGTCGGATTGAAATTCTAGATTTAGAATTCAGATATTCTTTGAGGGAAAAGAATTCAAAGTAACTGAGATAAAATTTAAAATTCTACCAATTCTTTTTATCCTTTTCCTTAGAATACCAGGTGGTGTTGTTACTAAAATATTCCTTTTGGCTTGCGGAGTAGATCATGTAAGGAGATAAGGCTACATATTTACATTTTTGTCCCTAACATATAAAAGTGGACCCGGCCGGCTTTACTCAAATGTTACAGTTGCTCAGTTGATTCCAGTGACTCCATCTCTGCCAGTTCCGTGCCGCTCCGCCGTGGTTCCCACCGGCGTTTGTGTTCGCCTTCTCCGGCGAATTTTTCGTGACAAGGTATTCTTCTTCTTCTTCTTCTTCTTGGTCTTCTTCCTTTTCTAGGGTATGTGGGTATTTGAAGCTTAATCTTTTATTGTGCCCGGCCGGCTCTGCTAGCTATTGTTCTATGCCACAATTACAAACTACATGGTCAAATATATATATATTTACTATATCTATTCTGCTCTATTCGGTCCCATTTTTTGTGCTGTGCTGATTATTTGGGAAAATTTTCTTTTCTGATATCTGATTTGTTGTACTGTGATTTTTTGGAATTTGAAATATTGGTGTATTACTTGAGAGACTTGAAATGGCTTACTGCGCCAGTGGGGAAAAATTCATGGTATCCATGTTCTATTTTTACTTTAGGAACTAATTTACTAAAAAATAATAGAATTGATTAATTTCGGTTCTTCTCCAAATAAGCTTACTTGTTTTTTTTTCCCTAAGACCCTACAAGTTCCCCTGGGTACTATCTATGTTCGGACTGGATTATAGTTAAGTATATTGATATGTGTAGCGTTTTTCTTTGTGACTATTTTTATCGTATTCAGAAAAATCCTCATGAATTACCTTTAAATATTAGTATATCAAGGAAAATGAAGTATCCATGTAACATAGGGTATAGTTTCTCTTCACAGAGTATTTGATAAATTGAAGCCTGCTGTTAGTGTGTAACAATGGTTGTATTGGTGAGAGGTGCTAATAGAAATCCTTTTACAGGCTGCATGATAATCTTGATTTATAATGCCTTAATTTTTAGCCCTTCAATGAAAATCTAAGTGGTTCAGAACCTTCATGACACTAGACGCTATCTTCTTTTGTATATCATCCGTAATCCGACTTTTCTAGAATTTGGAAATGCCCGAGATAACAAACATAGCAAAAGAAACATCTGAAAATGGGACAGATTCATCTCAAGATGATATTGGCACTGTTGAGGAAATGCCTGAGGACACAATCTTATCACGACAAACGTCCGTGAACCTTGTCCCTTTCATTGGCCAGAGGTTTGTATCACAGGATGCTGCATATGAATTTTACTGTAGCTTTGCAAAGCAATTTGGCTTCTCAATTAGACGTCATCGTACTCGGGGGAAGGATGGAGTTGGTAGGGGCATTACAAGAAGAGATTTTACATGCCATCGTGGTGGCTATCCACAATTAAAGCCTTCAGAAGATGGCAAGCTGCAAAGGAATCGAAAATCATCACGTTGTGGGTGCCAGGCATTCATGAGAATTGTTAAAAGAGCAGATTTTAATGTCCCTGAATGGCGGATTACAGGTTTTAGCAATGTTCATAACCATGAACTTTTAAAGTCAACTGAGGTGCAGCTTATTCCTGCCTACTGCACCATGTCTCCTGATGACAAGAGTCGCATTTGCATGTTTGCGAAAGCTGGGATGTCGGTTCGGCAAATGCTGAGGTTGATGGAGCTAGAGAAGGGAGTTAAGTTGGGTTGTTTACCCTTCACAGAGGTTGATGTCAGAAACTTGCTACAATCTTTTAGAAATGTGGACCAGGATACTGACCCTATTGACCTTCTCAAAATGTGCAAGGAGATGAAAGACAAGGACCCGAAATTCAAATACGACTATAAGATAGATTGTAATAACAGGTTGGAGCATATTGCCTGGTCTTATGCTTCATCAATGAGGTTGTATGAGGCTTTTGGTGATGCCATAGTATTTGACACCACTCACCGCTTGGATGCCTATGATATGCTTCTTGGGATATGGATTGGAGTGGATAACCATGGAAGTCATTGTTTCTTTGGTTGTGTACTCCTTCGAGATGAAAATTTGCAGTCTTTCTCCTGGGCGTTGAAGGTATGATGCCGTGCAATCTTGTTACTGTACCATTATACTAAATCCCATTAAGTGTTGAATTTTCTTTAAAGCCACTTAATTTTCCAGTACCCAAAACACTTCAAGTGCTTGAAATTCCTATCATGTGCCTAACAATAGGAGTCCACGTGAGTTCCCAGAAAATACTGATGAAACTAGTGCAAAAATTACGAGTTTACTCCTTGCTCTTACTTACTACTTCATATGTTAAGAAGGAAAAAAGAATTATCCATCAGTTCATATGTTATGGAGCTACCTCGAATAACTGTGTAAACTGGTGGTAGGGGAAATTATAGATTTAAATTTTGCAATTAGGGGTCGTTTAGTAGCTGGTTAGAGTTATATGGGTATTAGTAATACATGAATTAGTTATGAGGGAATCTATATATTATTTTATGCAGGGTTTAGTTATTCATGTATAACTTATTTCACCTTCTATCCTGCATAAGATAATACATAGATTTCTTCATAACTTATTTATGTATTAGTTATGCAGATTTCTAAATTGAAAATGAAACAACGTATTAATTTTATGGAGGAATAAATTACCTTCTAACTAGCTACCAAATGTGGTATTACTTATGAAAAATTTAATACCTACATAACTCACCTTCAAACCAGCTACCAAACGACCCCTTAGTGTGCAAAGTATATTAACAAAGAAGTTCATGTTGTTTGATTCTTGAAGTACAAAAGATCATATTTAAGTTGCCAAGTAGTTCTGAGGCATCAGAAATGGAAGATGAAGAGGGTGTGTTTGGCTGTACCCAAAAACTAAAAAATCATAAAAAAATGAGAGTATCTTGCAGGCATAATTAGGGTTGTTGCACAAGCTTTGTGACAGCTGATATATCTACACAATATGTTAATATCATTAAAGAAGAATATATCATTTCCTACATCAAGGAAGAAGAATATGTTGCAGGCTGCAGCTAGTTGGAAGATCTCTTGCTTAATAGATTATTGTCTATTTGTTGGCTTGAGCTTTATAATTTGCTTCACTTGCCTTATTCCAATGACGATTCTTCACCCTGGGGTTGTGATCTTTCTTTGAATTTCCTCTTTTCTGTTTAATGATACAAAACACACTACTTATATCTTTTATCAATCATCCCCTCTCCTTACCATCTTTTGTTTGTACATATTTTGGTATGGGCATCAGGTCTAGTCATCTCAGTTCCATTCTGGTATGCATAAGCTACTAGCTTAACTGTAACAACTGCAGATATCTTTGAGAGGCATCTTTCTATCTATAGCTTGCAACTCCTGTGGTTCCGTGCTAATATGAAATCTCTTTTGTTTTGCTTTGCTTCTCTAAAATTGGTGCTAGACATTCTTGGGCTTCATGAACGGCAAGGCTCCAGGAACCATTTTGACTGATCAAAATTTGTGGCTCAAAGAAGCAATTGCCACCGAAATACCAAGAGTAAAACATGCATTTTGTATTTGGAATATAATTTCGAGGTTTTCAGATTGGTTTTCGACACTTCTTGGATCCCAATATGATAATTGGAAGGCCGAGTTCCATCGCCTTTACAATTTACATTCAATTGAGGAATATGAAGTGGGATGGAATGAGATGGTCGAAACCTACCGGCTGGATGGAAATAAACACATTGCCAGTCTATATGCTTTACGTTCATACTGGGCGCTGCCTTTTTTGAGATCTTTCTTCTTTGCTGGAATGACGAGTACATTTCAGTCAGAGATAATAAATACTTATATCCAGAGATTTTTGAGTGCTCAATCTGTACTTGATAATTTTGTAGAGCAGGTGTGAGATTCTCACTTACCTCTTGTTTCTTAGCAAGTTAAGTTTAATTATCACTCATTTAATTTTTCTTCAATTCTTTTGCTGGTAACTGTACATACTGCAGGTTGCTCGGGCTGTAGATGCTAAAGATCAAGCAGGAGCAAAACATAAGGTACAGAGAAACGTCCAAAAGGTTCCCCTAAAAACAGGTTCACCTATAGAATCTCATGCTGCAACTGTTCTTACACCATATGCCTTCTCAAAACTACAAGAGGAGCTTGTTTTTGCACCACAATATGCATCACTGATGGTAGATGAAAGTTATTTCGTCGTGAGACACCATAAGGAGATGGATGGGGGTTACAAAGTACTCTGGGTTCCGCATGATGAGTTCATTAGCTGTAGCTGCCATAATTTTGAGTTTACTGGTATTCTCTGCAGGCATGTGCTTCGTGTTCTGTCAACAAACAACTGTTTTCACATTCCAGACCAATATCTGCCCATGCGCTGGCGGGAGTTTACCTCATCTTTGTCTAAGCCCACACTCTTTACTCTACCAAGTGATCATATGGGAAAAGTTCAGTTATTGCAGTCCATGATTTCAGCGCTGATTAATGAATCAGTTGAAACCGAAGAACGTCTCAATGTTGTTTGTGATGAAGTTTCTACAGTTTTATCTCGCATTAAGGGGTTTCCTACAGCATCCAATGGGGGTAATGCTATTGCTTATGAGAGCCCATCAGACTCACTGATTCTTGCAGTGGTTGAGGATTCTGAAGGCATTGGTCAAAGCTTCACTTGCAACCCTCACGAGTGTATGAATTTGGCAAAGTCGAAAGAGAGAGGATCCAGATACGGACTGGATCTTTATGGGAAGAGGAGGCGTTTCTCCATTCCATGTTGTGGGCAGTATAGCCATGATGCAAATGATTGTCCAATAATGGAAGGTGAAGATCTGAATGGAGATAGACTTGGCTTTTTATAGTAGGAATGTTGTGAAATGGAGCTAGTGCTTTGAGGAAGTACGGAATATGTACCATCCGCTCTGTTCATAGGCTGACAGTTTCTCCTCTCAATGCAAATGTTTTATACCTTTAAACTTTTGTGACCCAAAAAATCTACTCTTAACATGCTGGAACGCCACTTTCCGACCAACATTCTTCTTTGTAACAAATGAAGGTCCTTCTTTCGGGGACCAAAGAAGGGCGCGTTCTTATTTCTGTCCTACCAATCCCAACTTCTAAAAGAAGAAGAAAAAAGAAGCATTTAAGAAGTAGCACTATGATTCTCATGCCTCAACGGGGAAAACAAAGAGCAAGGTAAGATCAAAATAATATTGGTTTCAATTGAAATTCAACTGCTGCAATATACATGTGATTTTTTTCTCTTTTTCTTCTTCATCCTTGACCATGGCATTCTGTGTCTGTTTCTATAAATGTTCAATGGCCCAAGTTGACTAATGTGTGAAAACACAGGTCTACATTCCACTAGTTGGAGATCTATTCTAGCCATCATGTGTAGAATTTTGATTTAATACTTGTATTCGGTTCAAACAACATTTACAAGACTACTACCTATAGTGATGTGACACTAATGTTTAGACTGGCACTCGGGATACCGTAACGTGATATAATGGAACATTCTAGTAATTTTGAGCTTCATCAGCTAAGGAAACTTTGCTTAGCCTGCTGGGCAATGTCTTAAGATCATTCATGTTCCTGACCTTTCTGGCTCTTCCTCGGCGGCTGCCTGAACCAAATACAGCTCTGTGTGCCAATGCTTTGCCCAAAAGCCGGTACTCGGCCCCAGAAGCCTTGGTGTGATCTTGTTGCCCCGTCTCGCCATCACCACACTGCTCTTGGCAGCCATTGCCGTTGTAGGTTTCAGAAACTTCACAGGTTGCTTTGTCAGTGGCCATTATATTAGAAGGTGATTTGAAGGAAATTAAGAAGTGGGTGAACTTTTTATATGTGGCTCTTCTGGCTAAATGAGAGTAAATGTATATAAAGACTTGGGGTAGGGGACAAAAGACATATATGAATGGGGACGGTTAAATTGGGTCGTTGTTGGTGGCATTAAAAAGGTAAAGTTGGAGGAGTTTTGAAGCAAAGCTTCACATAGCCGAAAGGTTACTCCTTACGCAAATCTCTCTTTATTCACCTATGCATGCATTATTTATTAATGTCTCTTGAGTAACAAGGAATAATAAATATATTACACTTATTACTCACCAAGTGCTGCCTTGATACTCCTTCAATTTGGATGCCCTCATCATAGCTTTACTGTTATCTTCTTCAATAATTGGCTGCCTTCGTCATAGTTTACTGTATCTTCTTTAATAATAATTGGGTGCCTTCGTCATAGTTTTACTGTATCTATCTTCACCAATAATATGAACGTTCTATGAGAATTCTGTCACAGCTATAAATCCACTAATAGTTTCTCCTCTTTTTGTTTTGGAAACTTGGACCAAAAGTACTACCAAACATTAGACATGAAGCTTATGAGTTCTGAATTTTCCCTCAAATCAATAGTTCGTTTTGGTTATCGGCTTCGCAATAAATATTTATAGATATCCTAACACAAATACAGGATTTTTGCAAAAGCTACTAGGTTTATCCCCACCCGGTTTAACATAAGACGAGCCAAAGAATAAAAACACTTTCTCCGTTTGCATTGGAAACCAAAACTAGTTGATTTTGTGTTTCAAGATGTTGCATTAAACTTTTTGCAAAACGACGATGACATAACAATGACTTTGGATCCTTTTTTTTTCATTCCACGAGTAGTGTGAGACAACAAAGCTTTAGTGGGAGAGCCACAATAGTTCTTTTGGGCTAGAGGAATCTTTTTTTTTTTTTCTTCTTAATGGAGACGATGCTTGTGCTCGACACCAAAACAATTCCTTGTCTATCAATTACTATGCTAAACATTAGTATATTTCTTTTACACGATGATAATGGATCCAGGGGATTTGTTCTTTCAACTACTTTACCCTTCTTTTTACCTTTATTATCCAGTGCTTTCTACAATTTTCCATCCCCATATTTGGCCCCCCACTAACTGTAGCTCATGTCCGAAACTAGAACGGCTAACTAGACAAAAACGGAGTAAAAGTTTCACGGGACTATGCAAAATAAAGATTTTTCTCTCATCCCCATTTCTGAACAAGTTTTCGCGCGAATTGCCCTAAAAGACATTGGTCTTTAATTTTTGTCCCTCATATATACGGTCTTTAAATTTTGCCCATTGTGTTCATTTAATGATATTTTATGGATGAAAATGGCCTTATTGTGCAGAGATCTATATTTTTTGTTTTCCCTTTACTTCACGTCGTCTGCTCTAATCTTCCCGATTCTCTCTTTTATTTTTCTCTATCTTCTCTGAATTTTGTATTCCGTTCATTCATCAGCGATCAATTTTCTTTGTGCCAATTCTTTTTGGATTTGTTTATTATTGCGTCGGATCAGTCGTCGTTTCTCGATCTTTTGCATATGATGTACATTATTTGTATAATTTTCTGCATTTATTTGATTGTTTTATCATTTTGTTAAAAATATATATGATTTTTGTGTAATTAGTTCGTGTTTCTGAATGTATATGTTGGTTTTGTGTTGTAATTATGTTTTGCTTCGGTTTTTTGGATTTTGATGAGTTTTTTGCCATTTTTGGAGTTGATTTTTTAAGTTTTGGCTTCGAAATCATATATTTTAGTTGCTTTTGGTAGCAACTTGTAAATATCCATGGATTATAGAGTATATCTGTGGTTTTATGTGTTACTATGAAATAAATTAGGCCCTTCGTGGTATAAGTTGGGTGATACATACAGTTTTTTAATCTTCGAATACTGAATTTTTGCTTCTCATGGCATAAGTTGGGTGATATTTAGAGTTTTTTAATCTTCGAATACTGAATTTTTGCTTCTCGTGGCATAAGTTGTGTAAGAATTTTGATTTTATATTGAATTTTTGCCCCTATTGGAAGAAGTTGTGTAACACTTGTATAGTTTTGCCAGGTAAAGCATATAATAGAAAAATATTTTAATTTTTTGAAATTGTGCCTTATAGTCAATTCATGTCTTTTCCTGGTCTAACTTTGAAATCTTTATAATATCGAAAATTTGCCGTATATTCAAAATTTTTCTTGTAAGGCATAATTTGGATAAACATTTTATTATTTTAGAAATTATGCCTTATATTTAATGTCTGCCTTTCCCGGCGTAACTGGTGCAACTTTAATAATATCATAACTTTCTTTATATTCAAATTTTACTTAAAATAAGTTACATACAAAATTCAAATTAAAACATTTGTAACTGAATTTGTCTCTTCTCTCTCATGCGATTTTGACCTAACAACACTGCTACCGCCGGCATGGCCACTGGCTAGACAGCGGGAGAGGAGGAACAGTCCCAAACTTCCAGTATACCCCAACCAAGCCAAGTGAATTATGATAACCTTTTGAAACCTACCACCATATCCAAAAAACAAGAAGCACCAGTTCTATCAATTTCATTCAAACCAGTTAAAAAACTTCATGGGGAATTCTACATTACATGGACAGAGACCAAAGTTAATAGGATGGACATAATTGAAAATCTTCAGCATGCAGTTATTGAAATTTTTTTATATAGGTGGCCTGGTCTAGATGAATTACAATTGAATATTCCTACTCAATGTGGGATCAAGGGTGATTGTCAAATCGGATTCTTTAAAAACAGACATATCTTAATAAGATTGACCTTGAAGGAAGACTTTGTGAATCTAACATCGAAGACGGCTTATTATATCAAGTCAAAGGATGGATGCTCATACCAAATGAGGCCACTTTTTTATGACTCGAGATTTAAGGTGGAGGAGGAAACAACTAAGGCGACGGAATGGATTTCTTTCCCCAACTTGTTGCCAACATACTATGTCAAGGAATCTTTATCTTCGTTGGCTACTGCAGTGGGAACCCCTATACATTTGGATATGGCAACCAAAAACAAGGCCTAGTTGTGCGAAAGTAAAAGTATTGATAGATTTACTAGCTGACTTGCCTGACCATGTCAGGATAGATACAGAGGATGAGACTTCAGGAGCCATAAGGACGGAGAAAGTGAAAATTTAGTATGATTATCTTCCCAAATATTGTACTGAATGCAAACTACAAGGACATAATGTTTATGAATGCAGAACACTGCACCCAGAACTTAGAAGGGAACCACCGACCTACATGGATAGTGACAGGAAGGAAGAACAGGTTCATCTAGTTGGCAAAAGGGGCAGGTATAAGGCATGATAAAAAGAAAGATCAAAGGACTTCAGAAGGAGGAAACCATAATACAGGATCTTTCCCAAGAAGATTGACCAGTGGCAAAATTGTGGGAAGGCCAAAGGATTGGAATATGGTGAGAGGAAAAAAAGACTCTCAAGTGCAAAACAAACAACAGAAACAAAGAAGACACATACCAAAGAGGCTGAAACAGAGAATGTGGACAGGCAGAAAATAGTGGAGACACTTAACAACTTTGATGCATTGACAACTATGTAGAATACGAAACCAAAGAAGACACTGCAGGAAGAGGGTGAACTAGTGGACAACAGAATTGGAGAATTCAAATTAGAGGGAGCAAAGAGGAGAGAAGCATGAAGGTTAGCAAACAGGAAAATAGTGAGCAGCATCAAGAAAACAATAATAGATCAGAGGTGAAGGAGAGTTATTCCCTACAAAGTCATCTAAGAAACAGGAAAAACCAACAAGTAAGATGGCCAATGATATAACAGGAAATCAACATAAGAGTACTCCTTCTGAGGGGAGTAACAAAGGGGAAAACATTCAGATAGGAAGAGAGGAGCAATTGAAGATCATCAAGGCAAATTTTAAGGTAAACAGTGGTTCACATGGGAAAGGAAAGTTGGCAGATATAGATTCACAAGGGGAGGTAGATTCTAGGACAGAAACAGTTAATATGGGGGAGAGGATAAGGGAAGATGATACAGGGGAAGAGACAGAAGTAGATAAGACCAGAGAGAGCCCAGGAGGTGGGGAGAAAGTATTGGAGGATATTGCTGCAGTTCTTTAGCCTATGATGGAACAGAAAAAATTATCTCCCACTAAGGCACTTCGTGAAGTAATCATTCATAGGTGTGTAATTGAAGGAAGGGATGAAGAGCCATCAGATCATGAAGACCTGGAAGAAAACGGGAATACAAATACCATGAATGAGCTAGCAAAAGAGGCAGGATTATCCCCAAAATCATTAGCAAAAAGCCAGAAGAAGAGTAGAAAGAACAATCTGTAAGAACAAGTTCAGCCTACCAGGGTAGTACCAAAAAGAAGTGTTTTCAAACAGATTTCTAAATAATGATCAAAACTCTATTTTGGAATATCAGGTCAATAAATACCCATCAGGCATTCTATAGAGTTCAAATATTACACATGCAACATAAATTTCTTGTGATTGCACTTATGGAATCTTTCCAACATTTGAGAAAGATACAACAATACAGGAGAAGACTTGGGATGAAATATGCTAATTTCAACAGGAATGGTAAGATCTGGTTCTTTGTGAGTGAGGATATTACAGTGGAGATAATAAGGGACACAGACCAACAGGTTACCATGCAACCAACATTACAGGATGGTAGAACTCTAATAACCACAATGATTTATGCTAAGAGTAACGCCCTTGAGAGGACTGAATTGTGGGATAACTTATATGATTTATCAATTGTAGTTGATGAACCTTGATTAATAGGTGGTGATTTCAATGTGATTCTTAATGAAAAAGAGAAGATTAGAGGCCTACCAGTTTATCCCCATGAATATGAAGATTTTGCACATTGTATACAATCATGCGATCTATCAGAAATCAATTTCAAAGGAAGTCCATATACTTGGTGGAATGGAAGAATAGATGCAGAATGTATTTTTAAAGGCTGGATAAAATGTTGATGAATCAGAATTGGCAGAATAGGTTTGACCAGATAGAGGTGGAACACTTAGCAAGGACTGGTTTAGATCATGCCCTATTGCTATTGTCTTGCAGTGATCATGCTCACCAAGTTTATAAACCTTTCAGATTTCTAAATTTTTGGGTTGAGCATAAAGATTTTCTGAATGTGGTTAAGGAACACTAGAGAGCAGAAGACAGGGATCCTTTTATTTCACTCAAGATGAAAATGAAAAGAGTGAAGACAACCCTATCTAGGTGGAGCAAAGATACTTATGGTGATATATTCAAACAACTCACGATTAGAGAGGAGATAGTAAGGATTAAGGAAACACTACTTGAAGAAACCCCTACTTCAGATAATAGAAGTGTATTACAGAGGGCACAAGCAGAATTGAAGTTATATCTACATTATGAAGAGAAATTTTGGAGGCAAAAAGCTAACATTACCTGATTTGTAGAAGGGGATAGAAACACCAGATTTTTTCATAGTCTAGTACAGGGGAGGAGAAAAAGACTACAAATAAAGAGGATTCAGAACTCTAATGGGGAATGGACGGAAGATACAGGACAGATAGCAGCAGTAGAGATATTCTATCGGAAGTAGTTTACTAGGGAGGCAGACACAGAGGAAGAGTCAATTTTAAATCACATTCAACATATGCTGACACATAAGGATAATTTACTGCTCAAGAAAGTTCCAGATATTACAGAGGTAAGACAGGCTGTTTTTGATCTGAAAGGGGACAGTTCAGCTGGACCAGATGGCTTTACAGGAAAATTCTTTCAATCATGTTGGGATATAGTGGGAACAAATGTGCATAAAATAGTAATGACATTTCATGAGAGACACACATAAATCCATTATACATACAAATTTGGTGCTGATACCCCCTCCCCCCAAAAAAAGGTTGAGCACCTTTGGAGATATGAGGCCTATCAGTCTAAGCAATTTTCTAAACAAGGTGATCTCAAGAGTGCTGCATAATAAATTAGAAGCATTGCTTCCACCCATTATTTCTAAGAATCAGTCAAGTTTTGTGAAAGGGAGAAACATCATAGAGAATGTATTGCTGGCTCAGGAAATTATGACAGATATTAGAAAGAGAGGTAAACCAGCTAATGTGGTAATCAAGTTAGATATGAACAAGACATATGACAGGGTTTCTTGAGTTTTCTTGCCAGGATTTTAAGGAAGATGGGATTCTCGAAAATTTTTATCTATAAAATTTGGAGAATCATTGCTAATAACTGGTACTCAGTGCTGATAAATGATCAGACATATGGTTTCTTCCATTGTACCAGAGGAGTAAAGCAGCGAGATCCTATCTCCTTCTCTATTCATTTTGATAGCAGAGGTGTTGACTAAAACATTGAATGCATTGTTTGACAACAGTAGTTTTAGAGGTTATGAGATGCCTAAATGGAGCTCAGATCTAAATCATCTTGCTTATGCAGGTGATACTATTATATTTACATCTGCTAAAGAGGACTCACTGCAGCAGGTTATGAAAGTAGTGCAGGACTATGAGAAGGCATCAAGGCAAAAGATCAATAATGATAAGAGTTCCTATTACATGTTCCACAAAGTAGACAACAACATCTGTCAGAAGGTAGTTGAAATTACTGGATTCAAAAGAGGGAACTTTCCTTTCAAGTATTTAGGATGACTTATCTTCCATGCTAGGAAGAAAAAGACTTTCTATAATGATTTGATAAAGAAGGTCAAGGATAAGCTTCATGCTTGGAAGGGCAAATTATTATCATATGGAGGGAAGGCTGTATTGATAACTAATGTGCTCCAAAGCATGCCTATCCATATTTTGTCAGCATTAAATCCTCCCAAATGTGTATTGTATGAGCTTCATAAGATTTTTGCTAGATTCTTTTGGAATAACAAAGAGGAAGGAAGGAGCAAACACTGGGTAGCTTGGTTGAAATTGTGTTTCCTAAAACAGAAAGGAGGTTTGGGCTTTAGGTCTTTATTTGATATATCAACGGCCCTCTTTGCAAAACTCTAGTGGAGATTCAGAGCTCACAAATCACTAACTCTAGCCTATCACAAATGGTACAAATACAAACAGAAATTACCTACAAAAACTTCTTAAATGAGGAGTAGGTTTACAATGTAAAGATAAAAAAGACAAAGACTCAACAACCTAGAATATAAGGCATAACTCTTGATAAGGAACAAGTTCTTCAAGTTGTTGCCACTTTGTCTTTTGATGGAGAGACTTCTTTGTAGATGTAAAAGGTGCTTAATATTTTTTGCTTTGCCAAACTCGAGTCTTTCTCTTTGTCTTGTTCAATGTATATGAGAGGATGAGAGAGAGAGAGAGAGATGAAGTCTTTGACCATTGGACAAGAGCAAGGACAGCAGCAGTCTGCTACTGCGCTGTGGCTCTGCTGCAGTGGCAGTGGTAGCTGTAAAACAACTTTTACAGCTTTAAATGTTGACTTCGAGAATAGGAAACAACAGCCTACCTGGTCCCTCACCAGGTCCCTCGTATTTGGTTCCAGCAGTTCTGTTGTTGTTGTGCCTCTGTTGAAGTGACAACAACTTTACAGTTGTGATAGCAGCTTTACAGCTATGAAGTTGACTTTGAGACCAAGAAACCTGGTCCCTCGTCAGGTTTGTCAAATCATAAAAACACATACATAGTACTTCGATGTCTATGCTCCATCAATTTTCCCCTTTTTGATGATGACAAACTCATGAACTAAGCTCCCCCTGCAAACCGGATTCTCATATAGCACATAAACCAAGTTCCTACAAATGCATAGTACTTCA